>VKOC01024861.1:0-19934 GCA_009364415.1 Spea multiplicata | reverse complement strand
GATTTAAACTCCTGGCGCCAGAGCGGCTTTAACCCCGTATTAACCCGAACACGAAGAATGTCCACGAATATTCGCCCGAAGAGAAGACAGGACCGGGCGAATATTCGCGGAATACGAAGGGTTTTTTTTGCCGAAGACGAGCACGAAGACGAACACGAAGAGCCCCCTGGTGCCCAAGTCTAGTAGAAATGGCTTGTATACATTAATTCATTTGTTTCTCTCAATATAAAACACCAGGGATTGCATCCCTTTGCAATTGTATGCATTGGAATCAGGCAAACGCAAGGTAAGTGCCAGCCTAGAGTGATTTTTTAATACAATGGCCTCTAGGCATTTTCAAGTAATTAGCAAACATATCTCTGTTGGTTCAGTTTATTATTCTAAAAAGCTAGAGTCTAGTATTTTTGTAAATTATGCTACTAACCCTTCTACTGCTAGCTCCACACACAAATTAGCAATGCTAAAGACAAACGTGTGGGTCCCTCAACATACACCAGATACTAGTCTGTACAGCATAGCAGCATTAAGAACAACACAATTTAGACCAGGGAGCATGGCAAGAACAAGCACAAAAAATATTTATTACACTTCCTTCCTTGCATACCTGTTGTCATATTAGCCAAAACGTTGATGATATGCTGAAAATCACATTTCAGGGGGAAAACACCAGAAATCATTACAGCTGCTCTTCCTTCAGTAAATATTCATGTTGGAGAATGTGATACACTTACTTATATCCCATGCTCCTGTGATGCTGTTCTCCGTGAGCCTGATTTGCTTCTCTGTCCCTTCTGACTAAAATCATTTATAGTTCTCCTTTTTTTAACTGGTGCCTAATCAGAGTGCTACCTTTGCTGTACTTTTGTTGTTTTTATCCATAGTGTATGATCTTGGCTTTGATGTTTGTGGACCTGCTCATTTGATGTCTTGGCTGCTACTATTGTGTATGGCCTTGGCTTTCTTTGACCATGACTATTATTGAACCCTCTGCTGCGTTCACAGTGCTCAGGGACCCATCTGTATAAATAAGTATGCGTTAATGAGTGAAGGAACGAGTATGTGAATGAGTAAGTTTTGTGAATGAGTGAATTAATATGTGTGTGATAGCATGGATGTGTAAGTGAGGGGGAACGGCACAGACTTGGCTGTTTGGGCAAATATGGCACAGGGAGGCTGTTTGGAGGCAAATATGGCAAAGGGATGATGTATGGGGACAATGAGGGCAAGTCATACACATCTCATCTGCTTTGTGGTGTGTGACCTGTGATCTGTGTCTACAATTTAGGGTTTCCAGGCATTATTTATTTGATCTATTCAGTTGCTCTGCGCATACAATGCTGTGTTTCATGTGTTATTTAGTACTACCTCCCAATACAGTGATTGCATGTCTTATTCAGTTGATCTATACCTGAAATGCTGTATTTCCTTGTGTTGTTTATTTGAGCTATACCTCTAATGCATGAGGGAGGAAAAGAGGTGTGGTGCAGTGATGGATGAACACCTAAAGGCGGCCCTGATCACCACTTGTGCTCTATTTTAAGTCACTCACCTGACCTACACCATTCATTTGCTATGTGATTTTCCCAGCATTCTAAACTTAAAATACACATTTCCTCTTTCCCCTCTACGTGTTTCTGAATACCTCAGCAATAATATGATACTGGTAACAATGCAAATCTAAAAAGTAAAGACACCAGCTGCCAGTGCTGTAACTAAAAACTATACCAACAATAGTGCAATACCTAAAACATACGTTTTTACTTATTCTATCAGCTCTGTAAGCAGCTCATGGAAAGGAGCCATGTAAGTGCAACTCTATTTGAGGCTTAGATAAGCTAGTATTGGCTCACATTCAGTAGACTGGATAATATGCAAAACAATTCAACAAGTTAATCTTGGTATTAAAGTGGCTGGCCTTTAGTGCCCAGGTCTACTACTCAAGAATCTTATACATCTTGATGAAGGCAGGAATCTTTCCAACCTAAATATGACCAGCCGTTCAAGAGATTCTTCATCTTGGGAGTCCCAAAAATCTAAGGTGGCTCTCATATTATTAAAAGTGCTGCTACTAACCATAAAATGAGTTAAGCCCCCGTGGAGTCTCAAAAAACCTGCATTTAATTTAATGTTCAGAAATATGTCTTCTACTGCACTCGGATGGAATTAGGAAAGTGGGAAGCTTGTGTGTTTACATGAGTAACTGAAGACTACTGTTTCATATCGCAAAATCCATTTTATCCATGTATTAAACTAAAAACTAGCCAATGCTCCCAGAAACAAATTTAAGAAAACATATAATTCTTCAATGAGAACTAAAAGGTAGCATTGTACCTAATTCAACTTTGAGATTTGTAATCTATTAATGTTGTCTCCAATAGTCTCGGAGGACTGCCTTGTCACAATTAACTTTATAATACATGATTGCCATTCAACCTAAAAAGCCCAACCTAGAACCCAAAAATTATATGTTCATTATGTTGCTTTTTATCCTAGTGCATTGTTCGTAAGGTTCACAGGGTGAAATCCAAGCAAATTGATTATCAACCTGAGGGGTTATTATATACATGCTTATGGAACTGTGTGTTTTTCGATCCCCTTCGAACATATTATATCGCAAAAAGTGTTTATGCGTATCCTTCTGTAAACTAGAAAGTATAAATAGGCAATCAATTATGCTTTACAAAAAAAAAAATAGCACCTTCCACCCAGTTTGGAGATGGAGGCACGCAACTCGCTAGATTTATAGACAAGAGGTTAACATTCTTTTAGTGGTGTTGGCTGTTGCATACTAGCCTGGTAATATAAATTTGTGAAATAACATCATGTGAGAGGAAAAATCACCAGTGACACCTATGTAATGATGTATTGGTCTAGGACGTTAACACACTATGCCAGAGACATGATATTACCATAAGGGAGCGGTCCAGCAGACCAATTAACACTACAGATCACGTTTCATTGTATTCTTCTATGTTACAGTGCTAACAAATGCTACAAACCACTCTGATAATCTATTTCTGTTAAATAATTTCATAAAGGTGCAAGCAATAATATTTTACAATGGGAAAATGATATATTTGGTTTAGACAAAGAAAATCAGAACATTTTACCAGTAAATATTAACTGAATCTGCTGAATATTCAAACAGTATGATCAGACGTATCCGACAAGTTTTGAGAGCTGCTAGCAGTTGCGCAACTAACACATTTTTCCTGAAAGTAGATATATGATATAAGTAACAAATGCCCATTTTTCTGGAATTATTAAGTACTTAACTATGGCCTAAAATTTTTAAATATGTAGAGAATTATTGTTACTAATAAAGGGAAACTTTTAGAGAGCATGAGAGAGAGAGAGAGAGAGAGAGTTGTTTGCTTTGTTTCCTCTGATTTCACTGGGGGGCAAGAATAAGGAAGACAGGTTCACCGATAAAACTTTTCTCCACCTCTTTTTCTCTGTGAATCTATCTGCATTATTTTGGCCTCTCGGTGCACTTCGATGAAAGGGTGAAGCCACAAGGACAGCCTCTCCCACGTTCGGCCAATCAAGGAAGGCCAGGTTTACAGACAAAGAAGACATGGGGAGTAGTGGACGAAGAAAGAAGACAGAAGAAAAGAAAGTCAAGAGGGGAGTAGTGGACGAAGAAAGAAGAGAAGAAGCAGAGCAGTGGGAAAGGAAACAGACATGGAAATGGTCATCTGAGAAAGTAGGGAGACATTGAGAGGGTATGGGTGTGAAAACACTAAGAAAAATCAGAACTCTTTGCTTTTCGTTTGTTTTGCTTGGAGTCCCTCCTCGTTTTCAGACATTGGTACAAAGTGATAGGCAAGTTAAATTAAATTTAAAATGTTTATGAATCTGAATGCACAAGTCTAATATACATATATATATATATATATATATAAATAATATATACGGCATATATGTATATATATATATATATATATATGTCATTGAATATGGTGTGTTATTGCCACCATGTGGTTAAACGCATGATCTACAATGAAGTAGTTCTGTGTTCTATTTTTTTAACCTATTTTAGGAATGCAATACAGTACAAATACAAATACCATGATATGCTTTCATTACATTATTTAAATAAATGAGTTTTCCTGTGTGTGAGTGAGTATGATTAACTTTATCTTTTAATAACCTAAACAAAGTATGTTTATTTTTGGGCACTGTCCCTCTCATAATACACATGAACAGAAATTAATTTGGTGTAAGTTATCCTATTTAAGCCTGTGCCACTGGGTTCATCAAAACCATCATAAATATCTACAGTATGCATAGTATAGTATGTCAATTTGGGTGTATATGATAAAAATAAATTGCATTAATGTGCTTTGATATTTTCATTGTTTAATATAAAAAAGTAATTAATCAGGTCTATCATATGATCACAAATCACAAGATAAATTAAAGGCACAATGATTTCATATTTACAAAGTTTGCATATTAACAAAGTTCCAATAGTTAAACAATAGAGTTTGGTTCCCATTATTTTGACATCTTGGTTCCCATTATTTTGACACCTTTCTTTATGCAACCAAACCCCAGTGGATCTCCACAAGAAATTTCACATAATTTTACAATCCAAGACACATCAGTAAATGCCAAACATACAGAACCCAACCATGATTTTATATTATTAATGAATAGTATTTATTGATAAGTCTTTTGAATTTACAGTGTGTAGATACATGTACAGAACATATAATGTACACAGAAGCTTACAGATAGATGTTGATTTGCAAAGCTTTCATTATCCATGGTTTCCTGACTGGTATTTCCTGGTATTTCTTTTAGAGTAATGCTACAGTATAATTTCTCTGCATCTGAACTGAGTTATATTGGAAATAACCCGACACCAATAAAATGACATGCGCAATGTGCATGATCTCATGTAAATGTAGAGATATGTTACAAAAAATGCTGGGTAGAAATAGAGCACACAAATTCACAGGATTCCCGGTTGTGTCTTCACATTAAATCTGCACAGACAGACCACAACATATAGTTTTTTGGTGTGTTATCTCCCTTTAAAAAGTATTCAGAAACACTGTAAATAAATACCATTCTACGTTCTTGCATGGTTTCTCTCTTTCTGGATGTAAAAATATCCCTGCATGCTCCAGGCTCTTCTATTTGTGTGCATTACTGAATATTTTCAGGAACTGCTCTTGTACGGTAGTGCTATGGATGACACGCAATGGAATGCAATTGATGATGCACCCCTAGGAAAAAATAGAATGGATAATAAAGTAAATAAACAAAATTATAGGTGTAGAAAGTACCAATATGTATATTGTGTACCATTAACGTGGTTTTGTGCTATGTTACCCACCATAACACCTAGCAAGCTCTTAGAAACACGACCCTCACCAGATTTTTTTACCGTATTTTCCGGCGTATAAGACGACTGGGCGTATAAGACGACCCCCAACTTTTCCAGTTAAAATATAGAGTTTGGGCTATACTCGCTGTATAAGACTACCCCTCTACCCAGTATACAACAACCAGCCAATCACGGCAAGCGATGTACCTTACCGGTGACTGGCTGGTTGTTGTATACAAAGCCTGCTTGGATTGGGTGGGTCAGCTGGCCCTAACATATGCCTATCCACACACACATGTATAGACATACACTGCCCTTACACAACCCTTCCTTTACACACATATACACGTACACATCAGCTTACAAGCACACATATACACTGCCCATACACACACCTGACCATACACATACACTGACCATCTCACACCAACATATATATACATACACTGCACTCACACCCCTTTCTCCCCATCTCTTACCTTTCTCATCTTCTATCTTCCATCCAGTTGTGGGAACGCGAGGTCTGTCATTTCAGACCTCTGCTTTACTGCTCCCTCATCACTACGCCCTGGCAATTGATGTCGAGCGCCGGGATATGACGACATCTCCGCGCACGGCATCAATAGCCAGCGCATAGTGATTAGGGAGCACGGAAGCCGAGGTGCCAGACCTACAGCTCCCTAATGTTGGGCTAGTTAGAGGGAGGTCATGATCTCCCCAACCAGCCCTGCTCATCGAGCGCCCGCTGATCAGGGCTAGTTGGGGAGATCACGATCTTGCACCTACCTCGGTGCGGCTCTGAAGACCGGCCCACGGAGGCGGCTTCTCCGCTCGCCCCTCCCCTAGAGATACATGGCTTCGTGGGGAATCTCCGGCTCGGTAAGTTTCAGTACCCGGCGTATAAGACGACCCCTGACTTTTGAGAACATTTTCACGGGTTAAAAAGTCGTCTTATACGCCGGAAAATACGGTACTTTAAATTCTTTGCAACAATACTGTTTAGACCCCATGGAACTCTATCACAAGCCAGCACTGCAGCTGGCTAGTAGTGAGCATGCATGCAGTAGTGGATGACATGCCCACTTTAGAAGAGCAGTCAATGCCAAACATTTTATGTGTTGAAAAATCTAAGCAAATAAACATTAATTGGCTATGATTCTTATTACTTTATATTGATGCCCATGGAGGACAGAATGGGCCGGAGTTTTTTGGGTGGAGTTTTGGGAGGTTATTTAAGGGCAGGTGTCATTAGGTTAGGAGCCATCTTGTGTGTCACCCTACCTTGTGTAGTTTGCCCCACCTCCCTCCCTATTCTTTGTGGTGTTAGTTGGGTGGTTAATTTTGTCACAGTCGGAGGCAGAAGCTTACCAGGCATGTGGGGGAGAGCATTTAGTGGCATTTTCCAACTGGTTCCTAGCTGGTGACGCTCAGGGCCTCGAGTCAGGGGTTGGGCATCCGGTTATGTCCTTCCCTTGTGTTGGTGGTACCTGAATAGCCTGGTAAGCTTAGGGGTGTTTTCTGTTTTTGTTATTTATTCATGTTAATTTTTTATGTTATTTATTGGTGTTCGGTTAGGTTTTGGTCTAGGTTGAGTGGCAATGGATTGGTTAAATAAATCAGCTGTGGCTTTTTCAACCCCACTCTCGGTGTCGTGTTAGTTATTGAGTAGTTAAATTAGTTGGGCCGGCCTAGCCCAGTCATCGAGGGTACATTAGTCAAGATTTTATGTAATAATTGACATATTCATGTCTGTTTTGTAGGCTTACATGATGCCTGCATGAGTACAATTACTAAACTCAACCACAAAGAGAAATTTATTGGGTACATATGTAGTACAGAGGTGAATGCTTTCATTTTTGTTAGCACTTAGCCACGGGTAACAATTTATATCTGCAAAAAAGACACATTATAAAGCATATTTACCAAAACTTCATGTGCAAGGCAGCCAAAGGTCTCATCTCCAAATTTAACATAATTTAGGGACTGGCATACAAAGTCAATGGGGGATTTGGTTACAATATCTGTGCTTGGGTTCTTTGTCATTGGAGTGGAAACACCATACGGGGTGATGGCCTGTACAGTGGAAAAAAAAAAAAAAAAAAAAAAAAAACAGATGTACAAAACCATGATGTTTAAATTGAGCAGAATTCATTTCTAGATATTACATAATGATAAATGACTATATGATTTTGGGAACTAAAAAACATTAGTGACACTACAAACATGGGCAAAGATGTAAGATTGTCTTACCTGTATGATTATTCCTTTTGATTTATATTCGGCCTGAAGGGCTCTAGAAAATGTAGTAACAAATGCCTGAAATAATAAATAAATGTAGGATATTAAAAATAGCCATGGGCAGCAACGAAAAGTTAATAATGGTGCCAGAATAAACATGGTTGATCAAATAATACTAGAAAGTGAGCACGTGTTTGACACTTGGCCAAGGTCCACACAGTTAAACCACTAGGATAGTTTGTGAAGGTTCTCATGAGAGATGAATCCACCAAAGAGATGTACAAGAAGATAATGGAATAATTGGATTCATTGGGTTCTGTTGATAATAAGACTTCAAAGGGCAACAATTGTTTGTACCAATTTGCCCCCAGCCACGGTTCCTAAATCTTCTAGAGCTTTCAATAGATTATTCTTGATTATTTCTGTCTTTTTCCAGAGATATCAATAAACCCAGTGGGAGAGATTCACCTGTCAATTGCCTCAAAGAATCTTCCTCTGATGGCTTAACTGTTATCAGTACCAACATCTTTCTTGAAAGATTTTCAAAGTCGGCTATGAACATCATCCAAAACATCTGAGCTCCAGGAATCGTTTCCAATTACTGAACAGCCTGGAAATTATGGTCTGGCTGGTGCATGGAACTGAATTTAGACCCCATAAACTCACCAGTCATTTTTTGGGGCCATCAATGAGGGTAACTGTAATGGGTTCACCAAGAGGGCTGTAACTCCCAGGGATCACCCACATGTATCCTCCTGTCGTCCCCGGAATCACTTCCAGCACCAGCCAGCATGCGCACCTTGGAACCCTGCTATGTGTACCCAATAAGTAGACACAACTACCGAACTGAGTACAGCAGGAATGAACAGTTTATTGTTATAAAACATAGACTGATATAGCCACAGAACTTAATTAACATAAATCAACATTGATAAACAGGTACATGTAGACAACCCAACCTTTAATCCCATTTAGCTACTGAATATCCCCCTAGTAGCCATCCTGTTAATGGGATTAGTTTAAACAATGGAGTTCCTGCCTGTTTGGCAGCCAGGCTAGAGCCATCTCTGAGTACCTTGGGCCCCTGTATGACAGGTCATTCTGTCACAGTAACTCTTACTCATACATCAACATATATTGTTCTGCAATCTTCTGATGCCTTTGTTGATGCCCTACCGGTAGGCAAAACAATCTTTGATTTGTAGACTCACGGAAGAGATTCATCTACAGAAACCTCCCATTCCTAGATGTTAATAAAGTTCTTGATTTCCTTACCCTATGGCCTCATAACAATTCAGTCTCTTTTACAGGAAATTAAAGCTGTTTAAGAGTCTCAGACATCTGAGCCCTTGACATCAACCAAAAATCTTTTTAAACCCGATTGTGTCATGTTCTTTATTTTTAAGTAGACTAAATTTTTCACCAGTGCCACCTTTCAATTATGTGTTGTCATTTGCTTGCAAAACTATATGTTTTTGCATGACACCTTTGTCATAATCTGATTAATCACCAATTGCCGATTTCTTTCCACATTTAGCTGTCTCTTCTTTTACTTTAGCAAGATGGGTTTGCTGGATCATGAAGCTATCAGGGAGTGATACTTATCTCTTTAACCCTCATTCAGTTTATAACCCCATGGTCTCTAAAGTCTTTCTTTCTTGAAGCAGGTTACATTATATCTTTAGAGCAGCTGACTGGTCCAGTGAATCAACTTTCAGAAAGGTTTAATTTAAACCAATAGCTTGTGTCTCTACTTTTATGGTTCTATAATGTTTTTTTTTTATTTCCACTATCCCACAAATATTATCACTCCCATTTCTATTTTTTATCAACCCATTTTTCTCTATTTTTTCTTAGGTTAATCAAGTTACTTTCGATTCTCCAAAACCTGGATGATGCTTCCTTTATTTAGTCTGTTTTCCTTTGTGATTGCTGTTTTCCTTGCTCTTGTTCTTCATTGTTGCATTTTACTTTCCAATAGATTTGCGCACATTTGTTTCATTTTTGGTCCATTCTTTTCAGACAACGGATTTGATTTCTTGCCCTTTCAGGTAGCATTGTTTAACTCTTTAATTACCATGCCATTTTTGCTGCTATAGGATACAGTAAAGAAAGTTATGTATAACATTGGCCTCCTGTCTTTAGTAAAATCTTGAATTTATAGCAATCCACTAAAAAATCATAAAATTTCATTTAAATGGGACACTTGGGAGGTATTGAGTTTATCTTATTTTAGGATAGATACCTTGCTTATTAAACTGACTCTTCCTGGTCACTTATTTTTATGTGTTGGCCTGTCATCGAATTATAAAAGCTGTGAAAAATATGTGATATGATAAAGTATTCTTTTTAAAATTTAACAATATATTATTATTGTTATTATTACTACTTAAATAAGACAACACTTACTTTAGAAGCAGAATATATAGCATAGAGCGGACATGGAAAACGGCCAAAAGCGGAAGATATGTTCAAAATAAGACCTTTCTTCCTGAAATAAAACAGGGTAATGTTTATCAAGATCAGTGTTCCCCAGTAAATTCATTTCAGTGCCAGTTTAAGTTTCTGCAGAACCACTAGGAGCACAGACACATGCATACGCACAAATACATACACGCAACACAAACACAAGTCTTTTTATCATTAGAGCGTAGGGGGCTACCAGTGCCGGATGGATAAAATGGCACTGCTAACTTTCAATTACAATAACAATTAGTGCATTGTTGCATTACTGCATCAAACACCTTACCGCTCTTCCATTTGCTTTAAAATAATTCTTGTCATCTAAAGATAAAATAAAAAACAGAAATACGTAATTATTCCTACAATAATATAGATACAGTATCTCACATAAGTGAGTACGCCCCTCACATTTTTGCAAATATTTTATTGTATCTTTTTATGTGACAACACTGAAGAAATGACACTCTGCTACAATGTTAAGTAGTGAGTGTACAGCCTGTATAACAGTGTACATTTGCTGTCCCCTTGGCAACAAAAGCGAGTACACCCCTAAGTGGAAATGTCCAAATTGGGCCCAATTAGCCATTTTCCTCCCCAGTGTCATGTGACTCGTTAGTGTTACAAGGTCTCAGGTGTGAATGGGGAGCAGGTGTGTTAAATTTGGTGTTATCACTCTCACATTCTCTCATACTGGTCACTCCTCTGAGGATCTGGAAAAAAAGAATTGTTACTCTACATAAAGTTTTTATTTACACAAACATGAGGGGTGTACTCACTTTTGTGAGATACTGTAAATAGTATATATATATATTAGACTTGTGCACTACTTTTCGTACAAACTTTATTCCTAACGAAAATTGCAAAATTACAAATGCATTTTGAAGTTTTGAAGACAAACGGTGGTCACACCAAATACCGATTTAGGTTTTTCTTCTCTTCACTCATTTTGCATAAAAGAGAGTGAGACTGAGTGAGATCCTAAACTTCACATACCTTATAATGAGAAACAATACAATTCTATTTTTTGTTTTCAGTTTTTTATTAATCAATAATGTTTAACTTAACTGAAAGCTATGCCCATGTAACACACTAATAATAAATAAAAGGTGGTGTAGTTCTATAGAATTGTTCTACAACTTTATTATATACATCTTTTATATACATTTTATACAGATCTTCCCACAGGCCCTCTCATTAACATCAGCATAAACAATGATGAGAGATGGTGTTATTCGGATGGAACAACTAATTCCATGGCATATTGGGCATTTTTGCATTAAAAGTGGAGCAAAATATTACTATACCATAATCGTAATATGCTAAACAGCATTACAATTTATGTGTTGCTATGGTGATAAGAAATCACAATAACAGATGTTAAAACACACTGGTACAAAAGGACAAGAGAGCCTTGTTTTTATGAGCTTACAATTTATTTGCTGGTTAAGAGGGAAGTGAGACAGTAGAAGAAGACTTCTTGGGTAAAGAAGAGTTGTTTGTAGTGGGGGCAACCATGTCTTGAGCTTGCAGATTGCTTATTTAGGACGGTGGTTGAGGGTATAAGAAGGGAGGGCTGTATGTTTCTTTAAATAGGTTGGTTTTTAGTAAGCACTTACAATTAGAATTAGTAGGAGAAAGTCTGGGATATCAAAAGGGAAAGAAATGTTGGTTGTTTCTTGTGTACATATATGCCCTAATCTTCCCCCAGTTGAAATTTCATACAGACCATTGCATTTTTAATTATTCAATGGCTCATGCCATGAAAGGTTTTAGTCTCTTTTGATTTTGATAAATGTATATATGTATATTTGCTATCTGCATCAATAATGTAATATGCAATGAGTTCTGTATACCACTTTGCAGCTTGTTATGTACTGAGATACCTTTTTTCAAGTTTCAATGTTTTTACTAGTCCATTTGAAGTGCAAGACATCACGCTATCTATACAGATAAATGTGACACCTAGGATTTTATGTGTCTGTTAAATCCAAGTGTAGTTTTGATGCAGTATTCAAATTACAAACATCCATTTGCCAATATAATTGACGGGGGGGGGGGTTACAACTTTCTGTCCCTACATAGGCATTGGTAGTTACAGAATCCACTCAATATTTTTACCATAAAGCCTATCTAGAAGCCTATCTAGTGTTACATTTGGTTTGTGTTCATTTGCAACAAATGCGAGCATAAAAATATCACAGTGAAATGTAAAGCACTCGGAACTCATCTGAAGAAGAGACCTCTGGGGTTCAAAAAATAAATGTGATGCTTTAGGATTTTCTGTTAGCCTAATAAAAAGTAGTACCTTGCACTGAAGACTCCATCTTGTCTTTTATTAATAGAGCTTTATCCCCTGTTACTTACTTACTTTAAAACAAGGTAGTTACATTAATTAGGCATGAACCAGAAGCATATTTGAATGTTGACATTAATGTTGCAATGTAACTGGACACATTCTGTGTATCTGGTAAAAATGCCAACAAATTTTTCTTCTAAATCAAACATCAATTTGAAAGAAATAATCTTGACTAGGAATGCTCTCTGGAGATGCCTATAATCTGTTCACGTTATGTCAGCATGACCTCACTATTTTTTTTTAATGTAATCCCTTATTTGAAAACAAAATCATTGTAATAAATTAAGTTAAAATACATTTGCTTTCCAGAAAGATCTATAAATACATCATTAGAAAGATCTGTAGACACATCATTAACAAAAGACTTGTGCATTCAGATGCACTCAATTTTAAAGAAATTTGTCAATTTCATTAACTCGTATGAAAACGAGGAAGGATCTCCCACAAATTAAACCGAAGCTGAGAACTCCGAATTTTCGTTTGAAATCCTTTGTTTTTTTAACACTCTCACTAGCGCTCGCTCTGATTATCTCCCTACCTTCTCCACCAACCAATCCCTTGTCCGTGTCTCCTTGCCCTGTAGCTCAGCTACTTTTCTTGCATCTTCTTGTTCTTCTTTCTTCGTCCGCTTCTCTGTGGACTTAGTCCCCCGGTGAACTTTGCCAAAATGGCAGGAGGGCATAGAGAGGCCACAATAATGAAAACACTTTCGCTGAGAAACAGAAGGATTTCTGCACCTCTCTTTCTCCA
Organism: Spea multiplicata; assembly: GCA_009364415.1. Taxonomy (NCBI): domain Eukaryota; kingdom Metazoa; phylum Chordata; class Amphibia; order Anura; family Pelobatidae; genus Spea; species Spea multiplicata. Next base: position 6,789 of record VKOC01024861.1, on the reverse strand, counting down.
GGAATATATCTGCATTATTCTGGCCTCTCAAACGGCTTACATGGTTGTAACAAGTGCCTAATCATAGAGATCATATAATTAATCTCTTGGTACAAGCACAAAACGCATAAGGAATTTGTTGTACTGCTTTCTTGCTGTTACTTTTATGAAATACATTTTCAAAGGAATACTGTTGCTGTTTATTTTTCATGAAAAGAATTGTCTGCCAAAACAATTTTATTGTGTTTCAAATGACAATTTGGTCCTTTTCAGCTTAGGGCTAATGCTGAGCTAATGCCCTAGTAATGTACTGGCTCAAAACATACTTGGCAGATGGCACCCAATGTGCACCATCCATTGTTGCCAAAAGGGACTATACAGAAACCCCATAAACGGAGAACCAAAAAGTGTCCAAGGTACAAATGATCCCTAAAGCTCAAATTAATCTAGGCAACCTGGTGGCTTTATGTAATACTGCAGGTAAAATGCATCTGATGATGGCTATGGTGGAAGTTCACCTCCTGGGTGATCAGGCTCCCCAGTGGGTTGCTGCTCAATGGGCCAGTTACAGACGAAATATATGATCTCCCCAGCTGGCCCATTTACACTATAGAGAATGCATTAAAAGACACTGCACGCCTTAATCGCACAAAACATGATGTCATACCCCGGTGCCCTGTATAAAGATGGCGGCTGGGACGCTGCCCTGGGTCAGAACTAGAGCAGCGCTACAGGTAAATAAACCATGGTGTTCAGCTAGGCAGTCATCAAGGTTTAAAGTACAAATTAGTATATTATATGATGCCAGTGTTCTAACTAATAATTTCAAGCAGATAACCACGAAATTAACTATGGCTTACCTTCACAGTTGAAGTGATGTTGCAATTAATCAGATTCTGAAAGTAGAAGAAAAACAAATCAGGTTATCACTTGAAATTAACTTTGCAAAAGTTTATCTTTTAACTGTTGGATGGTCAAAAAGCATGCTCTGTATGTTACTATGAGGATATGTCATTTCAGGATGGGTATTGCATGTGCTGTTTTAAACTATACAGATTTTTTTTCTGGCAGAAACTGCACTGTTTATTATACGAGAAGAAGAAGAAAGATTATACAGAATGTTCTATGAGGTATTTTCACTTCAGTAAGTTGTGTGCATGACATCTAAATGTAATAGAAAATTACTTTTAAAGGAACACTCAAGCCATCATACGCCCTTTAATGAATATGAGCTCACCCCTCCGCCACTGGCGTAACTACAGGGGTCTCTAGGAGGCCCGGTGTGACCCCTGCGACCCCTTCTTCCTGTCTCCCCGTGTCAGTTCAAAATATTTTTGAAAGGGCCGTTCCCACCTGGACTGCACCAATCCTGCTGCTTGCACAGTGTGCTCCGAGCAGCCAGAGAGAAAGCTGCAGGAGCGGGGGCAGGAGAGATATGTGTATATGTGTTTGTATATATTATATATATAATATATATATAATATATATATATATATATACAGTGGGGTCGCAGGGGTCGCAACTGGACCAGGCCCTGGAGTTTTGCCAGTCAGGGAGGCCCCCTCGGCAACTCTTGGGCCCCCCTGACTGACAGAAATACAGGACTCCTCTGCTCGCCACCGAAGCCGCCGCCGCCTTAACAGATTCTCGCACCGGGGCCCTGAGGTTTCTAGTTACGCCGCTGTATATATATATGCATGTGTGTGATCATGGATGTGCACGTGTGTGTTTAAGCATTGATGTGTACTTGTGTGTGTGTGATCATCGATCTGGACTTGCGTGTGAGATCATGGATGTGGACTTGTATGTGTGAGCATGCATGTGTACTTGTGTGAGCATGGATGTGTGATTGTGTAAGGGGGGGGGCAATTTTTACCACTAGGGCCCAGTGGTTTCTTGGTATGCCCCTGGCCACTGCCCAGCTATTTCCTTTCCTGGCGAAACACATCTTCTGACACTTAATATACTTACCAACAGTCAGCACCAGTGGTGGCTCGCTGAGCATTCCAGAGAGATCTAATGAAACCCCATGTTCATGCCCAGAAACTGCACCCATTCAATTCAAGAGTTCAACTAGCCAGTCAAGGGAGCAACATGTCGAATGGAGAGGGAATTCTGCTGCAGCTCTAGAGTTGCTGCTTCTCACTAAAGTAAGTATTTTATTTTATATATTTTTGTTGCAGGTTAAATGGATGCTCATGAGAAAACATACATGTGGTTGTAATGGATAAACTAATAGCTTGAAATAAAAACACGTAAAACCAAATATACAAATGTATAATACGAGGCCTACCAAACCGATGTAAGCAAATACGGTGTATTGGCTGTACAAAAAAACAAAAACTGTCTGCAGCATGCTTACACCTGTTTGGTAGGCCTCGTATTATACATTCGTATTATTTGAGCCTGAGACTAGCTTATCGCACCAACATTTTTTCTTTTCCCTGTTTGCACATATTTGAGGTTGTTGGCTCCTCATCAGTCTGGTTGCAGCTTGCTGTCCAAGGGTTAATTGGGAGGGGGGTTAATTGCACCTCCCCCAACACATTAATCTGGTTTTGGTAGCAGTATAAACTGCTTTGTGTGCCCACTATTGAGAGTGTGCCTTGACGTGGCGGGTGAGCTTAATTATGCTCAGACAGCACAGACAGTTTTTGTTTTTTATATATATATATATGTATATATATATATGTGTCTTGATATATTATATATATAGATAACACAACAATATATATATATACCTACATATAGTATAACTATTATATATTAATATATATATATACCCTATTATATATTACACACACACACACACCTTTTTTATTATTGGGCGGGAGTGTGCGCCCCTGTTCAACAGCTCCTACATCATGCCCTCAGCTCTCATGCAAAGCTGTTGTTCACCAGACTCTAATAAGGTCAGTATAGACAGACAGCTGTTTGCCTATTTATATAGTTTTCCTGCCTTTTTGCTCAGCGAGAGCTAGTTGCGATACACAAGCGAGAAATTGCGCAAGCGCAACCAAAACTTTCTTGTTGCATAAGCTTTTTCTATATATAACATTTGAATTTATAAACCCTACCTAATACAACACTGGTGACCTTCACCTGGCTTCTTCCTATCCTCACCACATGTAGCCCTGTACAGTAGGTATCAGGACTTTCCAAAGTACTTATATACAGTACATATGCATTCACTGTTCGGGAGGCTGCCTGTGACACTGGAGTTTTCCTGTAATTGTTACATTAAAAGTACAAAAAGATGAGGATCCCATTTGACATAGCTTGTAAAATATGTATTATCTAAAGTTATATTTAAAGCTATAGACTGATATATCTCTGAATCGCCTACCTTGTCATTGTCTGGTCCACTAAGAAAACGGCATGGGTCAGGGTTATGAAGCATTCCAACATTGTTAACTGAATGAAAGGTAACAAACTCATATTTAAGTATACCACAGAATTATTTTGCCTTTCAAACCTAATGCTAACAAATGATACAATTAACATTATATAAATGTAACATCTGGAAATGATCATAAAAGAGGAGGGAGTGAGTATTGCCCTGTTACTCGCATGGTGGCTGCCTCCTGGCAGCTGGTGTGGGTATTAACATTCCACCAGTGATTTTCCCACTTGTGGCAGTCGTCCTTTATGAAACCATTGGTATCCCGTCCATGCCATCGAAGCTTATGAACGTGCTCCACATTTTTGTATGGTGCCCTCTGTCTGACCCAAAATACATTTCCTGGAGATGCTACTGATCATATCTTCATAACTATCATACTAGTTTTAATAATGACATTCGGGACTGATCAACTAAACACTTCCTAAGAAAAGAGTATATGACGTCACACAAAAACTGCATTAAAAGACCTGTTTCGATCTGAGGATACACTACCGCACGAGTGGCAGACTCAGGTATTCTATGACATACTGCCTTATTGACTAGGGCATTTTGAGATTTCCTTTCAAAATATATTTACTATTTGGAGGGCAGTGCATCAATACAATGACTCAGAATTGCATTATGAGAATTCTCACAATTTTTATTTACAAGTAAATATTGGTTATAATGTAGCATATGTTTTGGTGTTAAGTAAAATATGGCAAAAGTTCCCAAAATCACACCTTACCCAGAACTCCAATCTCCAGACCTTTTAGATTTTCATTAATGTGTTCATAAATGTTATTGTTTGTGAAGTCAGCTTGTATGATCTTGACATGTCTTCCTGTAGACTGTTCTGTTCAATATATAAATAAAATCACAAAGCATCTCATGATCATAAAGACATTAGATTTAGATTACAGCACCACAGAATTCAACTGAAAGTGGCCAGGTGCCACCAAATATAGACAGCAAGGCCAATTGTGGACATCAGATTTCCGACCAACCCATGTCTGTTGAGCCTGGACACCAGGCTATGATGTCATATGTTGCACGTAGCTGAGGAAGCACTCTGTGCAGAGGCAACTACCAAAACCTGACTAAATCACCAGGGGTAAAATATAATAGACATGAAAAGTAGGTTTTAATGTGTGTTATTATATATAAAAGTGCAGTTATAGGAAAGATGGGGCTAAATACTAATGGTCAGCAGATATCAGAGACGCTTGGCTCCCCCATGACTAACTGCATGGCAAACCCATTAACATAAATTGATGGTTGTGATTGTTTCAATAAAATGCATATCTTTCATCTTACTTATAACATATCCACAAATTACCGTAATATGTGTGGAACTGCTAATAAGACAGAGATTCACTAATGGCTTTAAAATCTTACCAATTTCGTTGGCAACTCTTTGCATTTTTTCAAGAGTTCGGCTGATCATCACAATATTCATGCCACGATTGGCAAGCTAGAAAAATAAATTGTACACAAGTATTTCTGCTTTAATGTTCTTGAGATAAGACATTATTGGTTTAGAATAATAAATGCATTTTAATTAACATGCATAGAAACATAGACTTTGAAGGCATATAAAAACTATTCAGCACATCTAGCCTGCCCTATTTTTTCCTGCTGTAATTACTACTGTTTCGATGATTAATTATGATTTGTCAGCCTAAGCATAGTTTAGCCTTATTGGGCCATACCTTATGTGTGTTCAATTGAATTCCCAAAGACTTCTGTAGCAAACACAGGGGAAATATATTTAGCAGCAGTGTGTTCTTTTCCACATTGGCTACTTGAGACAAATTAGGAATGGATTGCTATTGAATTGGTGTTTAGTGGGAGGTCAGCACAATATGGCCCAGGAAGGGGGTACCAACAATATGTGGGGGCTGAGGGTGGCAGGCTTCCCCCTGTGACACTCATCAGGGGGGTGGTACCAGGGCCAGCCCCTCCAGAGACAGATTATACTGTCCACCAAGGGATCACCCTCTAACCGGCCCAATATCAAGGGAGCGGGACCTCTGTATCCTGATTACTTGTGATATTCGCCGGCTTTTGATGATGTTATATCCCTTCCACTCGGCACTGAAGCCATGCACACTGCTTTTATTCAGAAAACAAAGACAGAAGAGGAGGAAGAAGAAGGAGAGCTGCAGAAAATGAGACAGGGACACAGGAAAGGTAGGGAGGCATTGTCAGACTGTGAGAAAGTCTGAGTTAGAGTGTGATGGGGTTATGCTGTACCATTTTCTGTGTCTGGCTCCAGTATATAGTAATAGGAGTGTTGCTGTACCATGTCAATGTCTTGCTTCATATATTTTGATGGGAGTTATACTGTATCACCATCAACATCTGACTTTGTATAGTGATGGGAGTTATGATGTATCGCCATTAATGTCCGGCTTCATATTTAGTGATGGGAGTTATACTGTACCACTGTCAATGCCTAGCTCAGTATATAGTGATGGGAGTTATGCTGTATCACTGTTTGTGTGGTTTGTTATTATAAAAAGCCATTTTATCTGTTCAGTAACTGTTATTTATTTAAATTTCTTTAATATGTTTTATTTCTTGTATTTCAAGTTTTTTCCAGTTGTCCATCAGTCATACAGTTTACAAATTTTTGCAATCAATATTTTTGCAAACATTACATTTTTTGTAGGTGTTTTTACATTTTAAAGTGGGGGTACCATGTATATGATCCACCCAGGGTGCCAAATATATATAGGCACACCCCTGCCAACTATACAGATGTTTGGTAAACAATTTTATTGCCATTTAATTAGAAAAAATCATTATATTATAATATTGTTGTATATGTGTGTACAGTATTTACCTAATTTTATACATAGCAACATAATGTTACATAGGTAACCCAAACAATCACTCAGAACATGTATTTTTAATTTGTGCCTTAGTGACATTTTACGATTGTGTACTTTAGCTCAGTGCATCAGTACATTTATGTAAGCAAAGAAATATTTGACCTAGACCTAAAACACATGCCAATAAAGAAGCCCCAGGTTTGCCAAGTGAGCTCAGACTGAGAAGACAGCCTTTACACCATGTAAGGCTCCTACCCACTAATCTGTTCCTGTAAGACTGCTTAAGAACTATGAAAGGAATGATAACAAGTGAATCACTGTGAAGAGTTTGAACTCGGCTAATGGCAAATAAAACACTTTTTATAAGTCATATTATATTCCGTTTAACCTTTTTGGTACCAGGGAATGTGCTATATATTGGACTATTTGCAGGTGCAGGTGAATCTTTGTTCAACTTTTAGATGCACAAGCCTCGGATGCTTACATTTCACCTCCATGGGGCGAGTTTATTTATTGAATCAGGGTAGCTCTTTGGTAGGGGCCAGCAGGTCTTCCTCTTCAGGCCTTAAACATAATGCCACTGCTTACTGC
>VKOC01024860.1:0-12380 GCA_009364415.1 Spea multiplicata | reverse complement strand
ACAGGGCGGTAAACCGGGTCAGTTCCGAAACAACCTGTGCCAGAGAGAGATGAGGGTTGGTTAACATGCACAACATGTCATCTGCATAAATAGCAATTTTATGAGATGTGTTTGCAATGGTTAAGCCTGTGATCAAATCATTATCGCGTATCGCCTGAGCCAGGGGTTCCATAGCTAGAATAAACAGTAGTGGGGAGAGGGGGCAACCCTGTCGCGTGCCGTTCCGGAGAAGCACAGCATCCGAGAGGATGCCATTGACTTTTATGTGTGCAGACGGATCGGTGTATAGAGCAGTGAGTTGGTTGAGGAAAGGACCATGAATACCCAATTTAGTCAGGACCCGGAATAGAAAGGGCCAGGACACCCTATCAAACGCCTTTTCGGCGTCCATAGAAACCAAGGCGTATGGAATGTTATGTGTGTGAGCGTATGCGATGAGATTAAGTGCGCAAATGGAGTTGTCCCTGGCCTCTCTCCCAGGCACGAAACCGACCTGATCCTTGTGGATAAGGGAGGGGATATAACGTTGTAGGCGTAGGGCCATTACCTTAGCCAATAGTTTGATATCGGCATTTATCAAGGATATAGGCCGATAACTAGCACATAACTCAGGATCCTTACCCGGTTTAGGTATGACCGAAATGTGCGCGACGTTAGACTGGTGATCAAGGGGTGCCCCAGAGGCCAAGGTGTTGAACAAAGTAACCAAATGAGGACCCAAAGCAGGAAAAAATTCACGATAATACCCAGCGGTGAAACCATCCGGGCCGGGACATTTGCCGCGGGGGGTTAATTTAAGGGCAGTCAGGACCTCTTCCCCAGTCACGGGGGAGTTTAAGAAAGCGAGCGCGTCCCCGTCTAGCCTCCGAGGCAGGAATTTCTGCAAATAATCATCGATACTTTGTAAGTGGGCAGGGGAACCAGCTGACGGGGGGCTAATATTATATAGCGAGTTGTAATAAGAATGGAAGCACTTAGCAATTCCGTGAGATTCATAACAAACAGAGCCATCGGAAGATCTAATTTTAGGAATATAAGAAGAGGCCCGTTGTACACGTAAAGCCCTAGCCAGCAGTTTGCCCGGTTTGTTTCCCAATTCATAGAACAACTTTTTGGTCAGGAGAAAATGTCGCTTCGTGGTGTCATCTAGGAGAGAGGCCAGTTGATCCCGCAACGTGTGTAATTGAGTCAAAACCTCCGGGGCAAGCGTAAGTTTGTGGGATTGTTCAAGGTGGTAAAGCTTACGCGTGAGATCCAGAATAGCAGCCAATTTTAATCGTTTAATCGTAGAGCCCAATTTAATCAAGTGACCACGGATAACCGGCTTGTGGGCTTCCCAAATTAAGGGGAAAGGCAACTCATCCGTAATGTTATCTTGAAAATAATTGTGAAGGTGTGTCGTGAGCTCTGAAACGTGGTGGGGGTTATCAATCAAATTGTCGTTGAGCCTCCAACACCTATGTCGGGGCACGGGAGTACTGAGGCGTAACGTGAAATGAGTGGGAGCATGGTCGCTAAGCGTTTGTAAGCCAATTTCAGAGGAATGTAAATGTAAGAGGTGAAAGTGCGAGAGGAAGAGACTATCAATCCGTGTGTACCTGTCGTGGACGTGTGAATAGTAGGTGTAGTCATTAGTTGTCGGGTGCTGCGATCTCCAGGTATCAATCAGTTGGTGTAGGTGCAGCGCCCGTTTAACCTTTTTAATGCTGGAGTAAGGGATGGATGAGGTGTGAGTGGAGGAGTCCCTGTGCGGGTCTAAAATCATATTAAGGTCACCCCCAAAAACATTGACGCCTTCCTGAAAGGAGCCAAATCTATTCAGCATATTGCATAAGAAGGAGGTCTGGTTACGATTAGGGGCGTAGACATTGCCCAATGTAACTTTATGAGTACCCAAATAACATTTCAAAAATATGGCCCTTCCCTCGGGGTCCCTCCAGACATCCAGAAGCTTAAATGGAAGGGATTTGTGAATGAGAATAGCAACCCCTTTCGTCTTTGAGTCAGGAGCACTTGCCAAAAAGGCATGGTGGAAGTATTTATCCGTTAGTCGGAACTCATTGGTGGACCTAAAATGTGTTTCCTGTAGGAAAGCAACGTGGGATTTCAGGGATTTCAAAGTGTAGAGGACTTTTGAACGCTGTTGGGGCTTATTTAAACCTCTAACATTAAGTGAGGTAAATTTAATTAGATCAAGGGCCATAAGAAGGATATCTGCAGGAACCCCGCGGAGACAATGCCACCCTTGGAGCTATAAAAAGAAAACCATAATGAAATGAAACAAGATAAATGCGAAACAGAACATAAATCAACAACAAAAATAGCACGTAACAATGCGAGATGCCATAGCATCGAGTATTGAGCCAGATGACCTTAGAGAAGGTCAAAACCCGGTACCTGAACCCAAAAGAAGGGTCAAGTAAGTAGGCTCGGGGGGGAAAGTGAAGTGTCGGTGATGTATAGAAAAGGAGAGGGCAAAGAATAGCGCATCCCGCTCCGTCGGGCCTTAGAGGGAGCGGTCATACACTCATGGGGACAAAGGGGTGTGCGCCCCACAGGGGAAAGCCATGAGGTGTGTGTGTGCCGGCATAGAGTGCCTATGTCAGGCAGAACTGGCGAGAGCCAGATAGGTAGGTATGTGTAAATGTAGTGCGAAAGAAAAAATAAAATAAAAAACCAGGAGCAAAGGAAGGTAAGTGGTCACAATAAAAATAAAAATAAATACCCTGTTCACCAAGGGCGAGACGATGCTGCATAGCGTCCATAACCTGGAACGTGAGTTCGAGCAAAACCGGCGGACCGGCGCAATGTCCGCAGGGCAGGGAAGGAACGAACCCATCGCACGTGTAGCCTCGCTCAAGGAGCGTCCTGTAGCTTGTGGCGCTTCCTTCGTTGTGGTCACGGAGACCAGTCTTGAGACGGATCCAATAGGGATGCTGGTGCAGAGAAGGTCGGTTCCCAGTCGGTGACTTCACAATCTGGAAGGCCGAGGGCCTCGGTGAATGAAGGGACGTCGGTGACATGACGAACAATATGCGTTGCATTACCCCGGCGAACCAACAAGGCAAACGGGAAGCCCCATTGATAGGGGATGTTCGCCGCCCGTAAAGCTTGCGTGACAGGTCGAAGCATCCTTCGAGCTTGCAGTGTTAGGGGTGACAGATCCTGGTAGAGGGCAATGGAGTGAGACTCCCAGGAACAGGCCGCATTGTTTCTGTATGCACACATAATGTCCTCTTTCAGGGGATAGCTTTGCAAACAGCAGATGATGTCTCGGGGTGGTGCCGTGCCCGTGGGTCTCTGCCGGAGGGCCCTGTGTGCTCGATCGAAGTGAATGACGGTGTCGGCCGGCCGGTGAAGGATCTTATTGAATATGAGTTGCAGGGTCGGGGCAATATCGTCATAAACAACCGATTCCGGCAAACCACGTACCCTTATGTTGTTTCGGCGGCCCCTGTTGTCCAGGTCGTCCAGTCGTCTCGTGAGCTGCACCAGAGTATCGGCCTAGTCTCGCAGCCTGGAGGTAAGGGAGTCTACCGTGCGGCAAATCTTCGGCTGAGTGTCTTCCAGGGAGGCCACGCGGTCCCCGATATGGCGGATATCCGCCTGTATTGCCGAGAGACTCGCGTGCAGGCCCTGCGTAGCGTGATCGACGATCGCCGTGATGTCGGCTTTCGAAGGCAGGGAGGCGAGCTTGTCCTGCCACATTCGGTCCGCCGAGGGAGCACGAGGCGGCCGTCGAGCGTGTTGGTCCTTCACATCTGCTTCGCTTGCAGGACTCGGAGGAGAAGATGGCGGCCTGTGTGAGGAGCCGCGCGAATCTTGGTCCGACGACGCATTGAAATAGGAGCGCACGGAGGTAAGTGCTGACTTTTCTTTTGTCCCCGAAGGCTTCGGGGAGTTAAGTCTCGAATGTTTGCCCATTTTGCGGGACCGTGCTGGAAACCGGAGCGAAATTACAGGCACGAGGAGCGGGAGCTACAGGCTTATGCGGCCATCTCAATCGCAGGTCGGCCACGCCCCCCGATCAAGTCGTTTTTTGAACCCTGAGCTCTCCATCTGTACCCTTGGATTGATGGTACTCCCTCGGGACCACCCTGAAATAGTGACTCTTTGTCGGGTGGGCATTGCTGGCCATAGAACTGTATAGAACTGTCTTATAGAGATGGGATTATACTCCTGATATAATTACGTTTGTGTGTATAATTATATGTGTTCCCTACCTCACCAGGCTGCTATGGGCTGCTATGACAAATTTTTGTACTTTTTAGGACAATACTAGCACTGTGTGGCTATGCTCCAGCTAGCCACAGTGCCAGCATGGCTTCATTGTATTCAAGTCCTGCTTCGTCTCACCAGCGCTAGTCGCGTCCAGCGCTGAAGGGGTAAACCACTGGTGTCTCAGTAGAAGGAAGCACAATTTCGGGTGTACATGTTGTCCTGTCACACAAACAATGTGATGCACTCCAATTGTTCCTGGCTCCTGGAAAAGAGGAACATCAGGGGAGGAAAGAGGAATAGAAGGATTTGAGTCTCAAAGAGGAACTGTCCCTTCCAAACAGTGATATTTGGCACATGTTCTATTATAAGCACTCATAAACAGTGTATTTTTTAATTTTGAGTTACATTTCACTTAATGCCAACTTCTTTATAAAGGCAAACAAAAATTGCCCCAGTTTTATTTTTCTCTAGTTAGCCAAGTTAGATTTTTTTCAGTTAGTTTCAGTGGTAGCAGTTGTTCGAGGCAAGATGAGTCTTTGATAAAGTGATCTACCTATGTTTCTGTGCGAAAGATTGTCCATGCCTTCCTTTTGCATAATCCTTTCTATAAGCCGGTCTTGGCATGGACATTCTGCTGGCATGTTGAATAATGAATGCATTTTGAGCATGCATTCTTGCATCTGGATGAACAATGCGTATGCAGGCATGTGCGCACAATGTCATGCATGTCCATCCACTGCTGCTTCACAGGTACCAGCAGAGAGTTACTATGTAAGTGGACAAATAGCATTTCATGGGAACCAGTGAAACAATCAGAGTTTGCTTTTCTGTTCAGTGAAAAAGGGTATAATTTTTATTTTAAATATTTACTTTTACTATCACTAATGTCCCATGTGCACTTATTTGGCTTCCAGTATCACCTATATGCAGATGATACCCAAATCTACCAGTCATTCCCATATCTTTTTCCTTTTCCCATGTCTGCTATTTCTTCTTTTTTATGTTACTACTATCTTAGTAGATGTAACTTTTTTCACATTCTAGAAAGATTAAATATAACTTTTACCCCAACTTGACAGAGGCTTAACAAGGTTAAGTCTCGGAGGTCAGCAACAATTAATAGTGTTCTTCCATATTGTTACACTACTGCATAATCAAATTCGGTCCTCAAATCCTAGTGTGCTGCACTACTGCTCCAACCTTTTGCTTAAATGTTTTTTGTTGGAAAAATGCAAGATTAATACTCTTTCTTCCAAGAAAGAAACTTCCCAGTACAAATGGAACATTAGACAAGTTTTGCTATTGCCCTGATAAGCCATGGGGTAATATTATCAAAGAAAACAAATAAGCTGAAACGTAAAATGTGTAGTACTGCATTAACAAAAATGGCTCATATTTAAATAAGCAATGCCATAACATCCGCAGAGCAGGAAGGGCAATGCCCTTGAACCTCCTTCTGCTTTCGTAAGCAGCTGTGACAACATACTCTGACTTTACCCCACATGCAAAGATTACAGCATTGCAAAACAGCACGCTGGAAAAAGTATAATGTGAATTTAAACCTCATGGGACATGCCATTTCAACTGCATTTTAGAGTAAAAAATATTTTGATGATACCAGAGCACAGTTAGAATTGAAATCATAGTCAATGACCAATCATGGTCAACATTGTGAGAATTCTAGTGATATACCCAAAAGCTTAAAATGCTGGGTAATGTGTAATGCATAATGTCTGTCTAATATACCTAAACATGCTTCATTTTACAGATAATTTTCATTTGCATTTCATTGTTTTTTTCACTCTCATTAACTCTTAATCATTCTCTCACACTCTCAGTCACACTCTCATTCACTCTACTACTCTTTAACTCTTACTCTACCTTAAACACTCTCTCTTTCAAAGTCTCCCTACCTATTTAAAGTTCATGGGTGTGGCCTAGGCATAGCTCTGCATCAACATATGCATTTGCATTATCTGCCTACTCCCCGATCCCGACAGAAAAAAATACCGCCTTTTATTTGCTGTTATTATACTTATGCCTGCATCCGCTGCAAAGGGTTGATTACTGGCTGTGCACGTTAAATACTGGCCAAGTGGCAACTCTACATAGCGTGATATCCAGTCCTATATACAAGGCTGATATATTTACTGTTTGACTTCTGCATAGCAAATCTGGTTTTCCCATGACCAATTAGTGTCCAATCCTATGCACTAAACTTACTTAACTTTCATTGGACCACAAGTTTGCCTTTAACTGATACACTATAGACTGTCAAATGGCAAACTCATGGTTTCTGCAAAGTACCAAGAGACTTAATCATTGGAGAATGGTGATTGTTGCATTTTGTCTTGTACCTAAACATGTATTCACTGCAGGTCTAGCTTGACTGTTGGAATCATACTCTCTCTAGATACCATATTGCCCTGTGTGTGTGTTTTTACGTCTCCCGTGCTATGTGTTTGCGCTGATAAAATGGACAACTTCCAGTAACATTGACCGATGGTAATGTGGTCCCCCTGAAACAAGAGCTGATAAATTTGTTCTGCCCTGCACATTCTGTGCCAGTGTCACAGACTGATCTTCACTTCCTGCTCTAGTCTGCCACATCTGCACTTTCCACAGAAGACAGTTGAGCCTCCTCTGGCTAAAGGAAATGGGAGCCTAAATTAAAAATAAAACACACACAATCAATGTTTTTAAAAAGTGAATCTGTAATCATAAAGGGTGGTCCCTAACCTTGAAGCTCTTCTAAGGGCCTCACATTAATTCATAACGGATCCTTAGTTGGAGGGTGAATCTCAATTAAGGGGTATAGTATCTTAGGGTGCCCGCTGATCAGGGCTAGGTGGGGAGATCACGATCTTGCACCTACCTCGGCGCGGCCCTGAAGACCGGCCCAGGGGAGGCGGCTTCTCTGCTTGCCCCTCCCGTAGAGATTCGTGGCTTCGTGGGGAATCTCCGGCTCGGTAAGTTTCAGTTCCCAGCGTATAAGACGACCCCCGACTTTTGAGAAGATTTTCACGGGTTAAAAAGTCGTCTTATACGCCGGAAAATACGGTAGGAAACAGTATTGTCCTTAAGGGGTTAATGCGCTACTAGTATTTTGTTAACATACTATATTGTATCTCTGCTTATATAAATAAACCAGCACCTGTTAACATTAACAATCCGCATCATATGTGTGCTGGATACAAGTAGCAAGCAGTGATAAATACTGTTCCAACCTTCTACTTATGTGTATTTTTTTCTTTAAAAATTTAGTTTTCTGTAAAATGAGACCAAACTGTAAGGGTGAGGCCTATAATCAGGACAATAGTGCATATAGTATACGTATATATGACAACATAAGTATTGCATCCCATAGGTTTCACTTGATTTTGAAATATCCTTTTGTAACAGTTTAAACATTACAAGTTCAAACAAAGAGGAGGAGTACTTGCTCCGATTATATAATCACTTTTCGTGCAATATATCAATATATTCTGTTTCTTTTTGCTAATTTGCTATCAACGATAGAGATTCCATTCTGAAGTAAATAACCTTTCTAAATCCAGCCACTGGACTTTCGATGCTTTGATGTTACCGGAAACTGAAGATGAAAAATCCGTTGTGCTTTGAACAAACTGATCCCACTAATCTGAAAATTGACGACCCTCATTACAGTTTCGGGATGCATTAAAAAGCAGCACTTCGGGGTCTAGTGAGAGTAGATTTTAATCATCAATGTGACATTGCTTCAAGACGGCTTGACGTGTCCCCTCTGAGAAACAACTCTTGTTGTGACAATAGCTTTATGTGTATTATAGGTTTAACATGCTTGCATGCATTTATGTATGCTAGACCTAACTTATTCTTATTGACTGTAATTCTAAACTTAGAGTTAAAATTGATGTTGCATTACATTACAGTTCTTAAAAAACATATTTTAAGTGTAAATGATTCATAATACCATACGTTTCAGCTCCTTGGAGCAGAAACGACGACACATGTGTAACTCATTTTATGCACTTGAAAGCATTTTTTTCTGAATGCATCAGCTTACTAAAAACAAAAGATTCTAATTCTGGGTGACACAGTAAAATAGCTGATGTCACTGCTATACTTTTGTATAAAGAAAAATCATGCATTCATTATAATTGGTGCTGTACTATACAAGAAACAAAATACAAATAGGAAATAAGGTAAACTGCTGTAGGCGAACAGGTAAAGCACAAGCCCATCATGCGACCACAATTAAATTTTCCCTTTACTAAAATATCATATGTTTGGCACCAAGGGGCACAAAAAAACATTCAATTTGGAAGCATGAATTGCAAACAAGATTGTAGGTTGAAATGTACATGCATAGTATTTTTAAATTTGGTGTTAACTTAGCTGGCTTGACTAGGGTGACCACATTTTATCAGCCATAACATTATGACCACTGTTTACTTGTTATCATGTGTAAGGATCTGAGCTGCTTTGACAAGGGCCAAATTGTGAGCATCTACAAAACCGTTTCTCTTGTAGGGTATTCCAAATCTGCAGTGATTAAAAGTGGTCCAAAGAAGGAAAAGCAGTGAACTCTCAACAGGGTTATGGGCGGCCACGGGTGATTGTTGCACGTAGTGGGGTGAATGCTGGCCCATCTAACAGATCTAACAGACTGGCAACTGTAGCTCAAATTGCTGAAAAAAGTTAATGCTGGTTCTGATAGAAAGGTGTCAGAACACACAGTGCATTGCAGATTGTTACGCATGGGGCTGCGTAGCCAACAGACCAGTCAGTGTGCCTATGCTAACCTCTTTGCACTGCCCAAGGACAGAGAGGTTTCTGAACTCTCACCCAATCCGGAGAGTTTATAAGTTTCTCATGATTGGCTGAGACCTTCTTCATGCAGAATTCTTATTCCAGGACAATGCATTGATTAAGGCTGCCCGGGACTTATAAGTGCCATCGTGGGACTGTCCTGGGCAATCTGGGACATGTGGTCACCCTAGGCTTGACTGATATGTTAAATATTATCACCACCAGGCAAAACAGAAAATTAATATTCAACTCGTCTATTTGTATGGTTTACCACAAGGGGGATTTTTGGGCCAGCTGCACTCTGTCCCCAAAAACAGACTATGGCAATAATTGGAAGAGAAACTAAACACGGACTTAAATCAGAGTTCTTGCTTAATCATAATTTCTTCAACATCTACGTTTTTCTACAGCACCTGAACCAAAGGGCATTTTTGTGACCCTTTGGATTCCCATACTTGTTACTATGGCTTCAAGGATCCCGATGAAGGGCAATGCTGACAAAAATAACTTACACTTTAGGGACCCTGACATAAGTTTAGTTATGAACATTAGTGCAGAAACATACAATTTGACGGTAGATATGAACCATTTGGTAAAGAGTTTAAAACCCCTTGGTCCGGTCATATAGCGAGGATAGCTTTATGTCTGGCGCATGCCTGTTTAAATTCCCTCACTGTATTAGTCTCCATCACGTCTGCCAGGAGACTGCTCCATTTATCTACTACCCTCTGAGTAAAGTACAACTTCCTTACATTATATCTAAGCCTCTAACCTCTAGTTTTAGACTATGACCTCTTTTTCTAACATTGCTCCTTGTCACGGATCTGGCTAGTCCGACCGACTACCCCCGCTGTCTTGTGCTCCCTTAGCCTGGGACAACACACTTTCCCCGGTTCCCCAGTCACTCGCCGAGACTCAGTGTAGGGTAAACCAAACAAAGACTGATCTACTTTGGACACACAGAGCTGGATATATCCAGCAAAACACACATTTACATAAAACAAGATATTGGGACACAAACCGCCCCCTTTAATCTGCCTCCCAGAGACAACAGGGGCAGTAACGGGATTAAGAATACAATAGGGAGGGGGAAGACTGATTTATACAACATTTAACTGAAAGAATGGTGGTCACACCCTGGTTGCAGATCCTGGCTGTCTCCCGGATATAATCCTGTCAGCCAGTGATGACATGATATACTGCTGGGGGTAGCCACAGAAGTCTTTACAAACCCAGGGCCCATAGTCAATAGGGAGGAGGCTGGTTGTCAGGCCTCTCCAGTGGCCCCAGTGATGGAGGTCTCCGTCACACTCCTCCTTTCAAATAAGCTTACCTGCTGTGCCTTATTAAATACCTTTAAGTATTTAAATGTTTGTATTGCACCCCCTCTCTTTCCTCCATGTTATACATATTAAGATCCTTTCAGCTTTCCTGATAATTTCTGCCCTGCAAACCACTTACCATTTTTGGAGCTCTCCTCTGAACTCTCTCCAATGTGTGAATTTTTTTCTGGAGATAGGGTCTCCAGAACTGTACCCAGTACTCTAGGTGACATCTTCCCATCCAAAGATCATGCTGCTAAAATAGAATAGGCTATTTTTTTATAGAATAAGTAAATGCACTTAAAAATTGTTTCATATGAAGAATGAACACTGTAGATCCAGCAAAGGAACTTTTTTGGATCTTGCATGGGGCACTCACACATTTAACACATACTCATCCCTAACACACAACCATGCACTCACGCTAAGACACAAAACTAGACATTTAACTAGACAAGCGTGCTATCACACAACGCGCAACCTTGTCTCCTTCCTTAAATTAGGGACATACAGAGGTAAATCCTGGACTCCCTACTCCCAAAGCATGCAGCTGTCCTTTTCAAAAGGGAGTTGCCCTTTTGTCTACCCCCCAGGTCCACTCATGGTTCCAAGTCTTGAACATCTAGTGAAGTGGTCATAGAATAAACTAAGGCACAGATCTCTCAACATTTTGAGGATGGCGATATTAAAAATGACTCTAGTTTACGCAAAGTAAAAAAGGACACATTTATTTTCCGAAGTGATAAGGTGTTTTTCAGTTAGTTTCCTAGTAATCAGCAATAGAGGTTTATTAAAATGCAGAGATACAACAATATTATGGAAAATATTTGATTAGGCGACAAGTCATAAGAAACCTTCAGTCCCTTGAGGATTAATGTCTAATCTTAGCAGTATATTGATGACAAGCAAAGAGTATGTCAGTCAATACAGAACTCAATTTCTTCAGCTTCTCATCTCAGTCCCACTTCGCCATTAATTAGATTGCAAAATGATGAAGTAGAAACACATCAAACACATTTACATGCATGCTGACCAATACTAACCAGATGAACAAAAAACATGCCTGTCTTAATTGGCACCAATAATTAGATGCAAAAACAAGGTGGAAACTATTTAGTCTCATTAGTGTGTTATTTCAACCTATACAATTGGAGATAGTGAGGGTGTTTAAAACTTTACTAAAATCGGTGCACCTGTGCTACAGTTATTGCCTACATATGTGTATAAAACAGCTGCCTTCAAAAAGCAGCAGTTTTGAGTCAACTGTACAGAATTAGAAAAGTGATAATTTTC
The DNA here is from genome assembly GCA_009364415.1 of Spea multiplicata. NCBI lineage: Eukaryota > Metazoa > Chordata > Amphibia > Anura > Pelobatidae > Spea > Spea multiplicata. Next base: position 753 of record VKOC01024860.1, on the reverse strand, counting down.
AGTTGAGCCTATCAAATTACTCTAAATGTGTTTTATTTGTTGGCTTACATTAAACAGTAGAAATCTCAGACACTATGTACTTGACTGACAAGACTCAACTTTAGTTGCATGCTTTCCCCTCGAACTGACAACACAACTTATATTTTACCTAAAGCAGGAGTTGCGCAAAATTTAGTAACCTTCCTACATTAAATACTTAAAAAAATAGTAAGAATAAATACTGAGTTGGGGGTCTGTCGATAGATATGACCACCTGCCCACCTAAGCTGAGTAACGCCAACTCAACAATGCTATACAAGCTTAGGATTTGCATAAGGTGGACATGTGGGACCTGCAATGTTGGAAATCTATATTCTGTGATGTCACCTTGTTCTGAGTCCTGCTCCAGTTTCCATATTTTTGCCTTGTCTTGACCATAAATTTGCTTGACAATGACCTTTGGTCTTGCCTTATCCCTGTATCTTGACATTGATTCATGCTTGAGTATAACTGACCTTGACTATGATGCTTTTATTCCTCTGATGTGTTTTAGATTATACCAACTCTGTATTGCAGGTCCTTATCCTAACATCTGTACCGTGCGTAAGATATTCGCCTAGGCCAAATCCTATCTCGGCAGGAGCAGACTCTTTCTTCACATGACTCTCAGCTAAAAGCATATTACACATCATTTCTCTAAGGTCCACAGATGAGGAGGATGAGTTTGCAAGACTTTTTTGAAGCCTTATTTGTAGTACTGGTGCATCTTCTAAT
>VKOC01024859.1:0-23582 GCA_009364415.1 Spea multiplicata | reverse complement strand
TCGTCTTATACGCCCAGTCGTCTTATACGCCGGAATATACGGTACTTAACATTTTGGCTTCTGGGCTTCGGAGATGTTTGGAGGGATTTGTTACCAAGGCAACACGATGACATTTGTAATAAGAAGTCAGGGAAATTTCTTATTTGTACGACGCGATGAGCAAATGGTACAGAGAGAAGAAAATATTAGGATTTAGTGCAACGGAGGAAATCTAAGAAATACCAGCCGATTTACGGCATGAATTTCCTTTACGGGGAGTAAAAGATCACGGTGATTAATCTGTGCCGGCATTCGCTGGGATTCTGACATTTTCTACCCTTATATATTCCACCCGCTGCCGGCTTCTACCACCCGACAACCCAAATGGCAAAAAAATGGGGCATGTTTGTTCTAGGGGGTGTGGTTAGAGGCGGGGCTGTGGGCTGGGCTTTACCCAGACTTTTTATGTGACTTTACGCCCTATTGCGGGGTATTTGTGTAACTGAGGGGTGCATTTAGAAGAATAATGGGGTTTATTTACCCCGTTTCATTTATAAAGCCGTTTCCTGCTGTTTCTATACACATTATCGGGGCTTTTAGGGCAGTAGAACCCTGCGATCCCCTCATACCCAGCAAACATTCTGACCTCCTAGAAAAGAGGGGCATCAGGGGAGGAAAAAGAGGGGCATCAGGGGACTGAAAGAAGGACTCATCAATCAAGTTAAATTGGCATTCATCTTTCGCTAAAATGCCATGAAAAGTCTGTACTGGGATGTGTATATAGGGTATATATATATATACTGTATACTGCCTTAAATGCCATTACATTTACAAACCTTTGTGACTTTACAGCAGGATTGTCCTAATTTCGGGCTACTTTTTGCCTTCCGCATTCTGACAAAATAACCGGTTCCAGAATTGGAAAGTGGCAGATCGCTGCCCACCGCTGTGCCCGCCGTCCCGCAGCATTCCAATTATTCACGCTCTGTTTATAACGTAAAGGGTTTTTTGGGACAGAACCGCTTTAACATTCTAAATTAGAACGTTTGCGTAGCGTACTCAGTACCCAGTACTCACCATCGACACAGATTCACATAACACCCAACTTCTAGCCCCCCCCCCTCGCTAATGGGGACGCCGGGGCAGAGCCACAAGATTTCTGATAGTGGTCTTATGGTTGATCGTGTCTTGGCATACAACGGTGGCATAACTCCAGGGGTCATGTTACATTGCAGCACAGCGTGCGAGCAGCCGGAGGGGGTATATATGTTTGTATGTATGTGGGCATGAATGTCTATATATAAGTGTATGTGAGCATGAATGTATACGTGTGAGCATGAATGTATATGTGTGAGCATGAATGTGTAAATGTTTGTGTGTGAGAAGGAGTGTGTGTTAGAATGCATTCAATTTGTGTAAGTGTGTTTACATATGTGTGCCGGTCCAAATTCTCCAAACAGGGCCGGCCAGTAAGCCATGGGAGGTGGGAACTCAGTGAGTTGAATGTAACAATCTAAAGAAAAACATTTAGTGACCCAAATTCAGTTAACCACTTGCTGTTTTCTTCCTAGACTTGATATTATTATTGACTTATAAATTAACTTATAAATTAACTACCTGTTTGCCGGAGGGATCTACAATTACAATCCGCGATAGACGCCAAGGATGAATCAATAATCTTCTATTACGAGACACGCTTTCCTTGGACGTACTCCGGGATCTGACATCTAATTGCAGACTAACGGCTGTAACAGATGCCCCCCCCCCGGGGTGATTCTGAGCGGGGGTCACGTCGGGATGGTGACCCCGTTCCCTTTAAGAGAAAAGAAAGATATAAAAATAATTTTATAGACATAATGGATTCTCTCGCTGTCTCCTCCATAGCCCTTTTTCCTCTCTCCCTCTCACTAAACGACTCTTATTTACCCCCCGGCTATGCCTCCTTATCTACCCCAAGCCCTTTTCTTACAATTCTTCTACTTTTGACTACTTTCATGCAGCCCTTTATTCTATCTTTTCCTCTTCTCCTTTGCTCATCCCTTCCTTCCTTCTTTCTTTCTTTCTCTCAGCCTTTTGCTCTCCTCTGTTCTCCCCCAGCACTTTTTTCCACCCCGACTTTTTATCACCCCTCCCCCTCCACCAATTTCTTATCACAGTCCCGACACATTGTTAATGGCACTGGAATATTGTTAACAATATTAACATTTCATCTTACTAAAGACAAATATTGAATTTTTTTGGTTTGGAACACTAAAGAAACCAGCGTTTACTGTATTTATCGATGCGGCATACCGCGGGAGAAGCCGGGATTATTCCTCCCCATGGAGTTAGGTTGCTGATTGCTGTTGATTGGTTCCGGGAGCCTTTTCAGAAGGTGAGAGGAAGGAAAGGGGAGAGAATTCGGGACAGGAAGATGATTCCAAAATGCTGGCTCAGCGTTCTAGTTTTTGAGCGTCATGCGCGGCACATTTTGCCCAATTATTTAATCCAGATTCTGATTCTCTCTCTGTGCTTAGAGAGGTTTCTAGAGCGTCTCTATGATCTAAATTAACGGAGAGAGGATAATCATAACCGTGACACCCAGTCGAGAGGACTGCTTCTCGGGAAGGTGACAGATCCACTTGAAGCGTGACCCCTTTTCATTACGTCTCCTCGTTCCTTTAATTTCATTGCAAACCCCCGAGGCGATCCGCATTCAACAAAGGAATCCAACGCTTCAAAGCTGGACGCCAAGGCTCGGCCGTGATATGGAAAGAAAACCTAGCGGTGCTCCCGCGTCGTCTTCCCCGCATGCTGGACGGCCAACCGGTGAAGACGGTAACGTTTCCGAAGAATGATGAGAATAATCGAATTCTATGAATATTCATGGACGCAGCCCGTAAAAAAATCCATCAGAAGATCTAAAGAAGAGCTTTACGAGGTCCACCCTTGATTGAGGTTGACGTCCGTTGGACGGCGGCTTCTCATAATAAAGAGCGTTACCTGCTGTCACCTTCCCAAAAAGTATTTCTTTGACTTTCCCCGGCGTGACCTACCTGCCCACCGCTTTTCGCTCATCCATCTGTGTCCGCAGTTCACGCTAACTCATTACTGGAAAGGGACAAACGTTCAGATAGATGAAGCCATTCGCGGATATGGTTTATGAACCCAAGCCAAGTTTCGCGATGTCCTCTGAGGGTGACTTGAGTTTCTTTAAAAGGGACTTGATATTATAGTGGGCTGGTATTGCAGTAATAATTAATTATTACGTTATTTTTTTATTAATATAAATATATTATTTATTTTTTTTTTGATTAATATTATTATTTTTTATTATTATTAAATATTATATTGATATGGTGTAAAAGTTAGAATTTCTATAGAAATCATGCATTGCTAATTTTAAGAATTATTATTTAATTGTATACAATACAAAAAGTATACATTTTAATTGGCTGATAAGCCGATATTGGTGATATCGGAGGGATTTTTTGTGCTCGCTGATTGCGACGGTTGGGAATGAATTATTGCGCATGCCCGAGCTGACCTTCTACTCCAGTCTGAGGATTCCCATGAACAATAACTTATTGAAAAAGGTATAAATACTCCTAAAGTGGTATTTCAACTTGAACCCAAGGAAGCTGAACTGAAACTGCGTCCCATGCAAGTGACGCATGTGGTTTAACCCTTTGAGTTTTGGATACATCTCTAGGTCCCTTATAGTGAAGCTTTACTCTTTTCTCATGATTTGTGTATAATGCGCCTGCTTTTAGGGGGGGGAGCCCTACTTTTCTCTAAGATTTTATATCATCAATAAGCCTCTTTCTGTCTTCTCGCCAAGGAGCCTGCAATCCAGCTGATAGGCAGGCATCTGACTCCTTCGCTCGGGTTTCATGGATTCTTCAGGCGTCAGGTATAAAGCGTATTAAACCCGATTAAAGCCACGACGGGTAGTAATTAACCAGGATTAGATCGCTGTCTCCCAAGGAGCTGGGGGGGGGGGCAGCCAGAGGAAAAAAAAAAGGTTTAAAAAACCTTTACTGAGGTCACCTAATTCTCTAAGTTTGAGATAAAGTTATCACGGAGGCGCAGACCACCCATCTTTCCCCGTTCTCCTCTAAAAATATCAGCCATGGTATTCTTCACGCCGGCTTCCTTGCTTTTAACCGCCCGTCCGCTCCTGAACCATTAGAGGAGAGAATTCTGGACCTCCGCAGCGAAATGCGCCGACCCGCCGCCTCGCCATTAATGACCTGCCTCTAAACGCTGCACTTAAGCCCTCAGCCTCCTGACAGCACGAAAGACGCTGCATTTCTGAAAGCAATCGAGAGACCTGCCAGGAGAGCGGCCGAGACCCCCACCACGTACACTTTTTGCCACAATTTTTATGCCATACTTACCAAGTGTCCCTGCATAGGAGGGGCAGTCCTGCCTTGGTTCCCAAATCCCCGGGGTCCTTCTTTCTCCTCTGATGCCCTTCGTTTTTCTAGGTGCTCAGAATGTTTGTGGGTATGACTATGAGTCTTCAGTCGAAGCTCATACCTCTTGTTGGATATATAACTTTAAATGTAAAGTTACGGAGCCTTATCGGTCTCTTCTTCAGATGGACCTTCAGATAATTTCCATCTGAGCGTGTGTAGAGGAGGTGGCGGTATAGGGGACATTATCTTCTGATCTAACTGAGATCAATGAGGTCTTTCATTTTTATTTTGTTCACCATTCCAACGTCCCATACATTATATCACCCCAGCTCAGCCCTGCATGCATTAGAAGCTCACCACGGTGGCCCTTCATCGTAATTTTCAATGTTCCTACAAACTCCTGGCTTAGTCAATATACCTCATTCAGCTATTTGACCAGGACAACGATCCCTTATTGGCAGAAGTCACATATTTAATTTGCCACGGCTGGGTTTATCCCAAAGCGCCGGACCCTTGGTGGACCCAACGGCTTGAAAGGGTCTCATCCTAACAGTTAAAGTTGGAGAACAGGTCCACCTGCCCATCTGGCACACTGGCTTAATGCCCGGGTGGCCGTGGGGCAACAGCTCCGTGCTCCAGCCTGGCCGCACGCTACATAAGCGTAAGAAAACGTGGCTGCGCATATCCAGTTGTTGGCCGACAAACGCCATCAGGTGGCCACTGGCCTCAAAGTGCCACGGCAGCTTCGTCATTGCCCGTCTATCCCCGCTGGAGAACAAGTATCACTCAGCACAGCAGTCGGCGAAGAACCAATTCCACTTTCTCCCGTCTGATTTCTTTCAGACTGATGTTTATTGTAACATCCGCGTCTCATAGCTTTTTGTGTGGGCTTCAGACAATAGGGGGCTATTCACGGCTGTTCTGTTTTGTGGGGGGGGGGATCGTTCCATTTCTTATTGTTAATTTGATTTCTCAATGGTGGCTGATATCTTTTATATAACGTACCTGCACCACACGGCGTTCTTTCAAAGCAGAACAATCTCATTTTTCTTCCCACCGGAATTAAATTAGATTTTCTTACACCGCGCTCTTAACGAACTGACGCTTTCTGAAACTTTCCCTTAACATCCAGCCTCCAAAGTAAAGATTTTTCTTCTGCATATTGGAATTATGAACAAGTAATTTGCTCAGAAAAAAAGAATCGTTCCACTGGCTACGTATATAAATTCATTGATAAGGTGGTAAGGAATGTGTTAACTGCTTATGGCAACGGGAAACCCTTCAGTTGTGTTATAGATACAATATATGGTCAAAAGTATTGGGACACCTGACCATTACATCAACAGGGACTTTGATGACATCACATTTTAAATACATAGACATTAATATGTCAGGTCAGGGCTCTGTACGGTGTGCGGAAGGGGACATCCCAAGACATTTTGGACAAGGCTCTGCTTCCGTCTTTGTGGGAACAGTTTAGGGAAGACCCTTTTCTATTCCAGACTGTGGCCCCAGCGCACAAAGCAAGCTCCATAAAAACATGGTTGGATGAGTTTGGTGGAAGAACTTGACCGGCGCACAGAGCCCCGACCTCAACCCCAGCGAACTCCTTTGGGATGAACCGGAGATTGTGAGCCGGGCGTCTCGTCCAACATCAGCGCCGGACCTCACAGACGCTCTACTGGATGAACGGGCAAAAATTCCCACAGAAACTCCCCAAAACCTTGTGGAAAGCCTCCCCAGAAGTTTGGAAGCTGTTATAGCTGCAAATGGGGACCAACTACATACTACTGTCTGCGTATTTAGAATGTGATGTCATCAAAATCCCTCTTTAGTGCAATGGTCGGGTGTCCCAATACTTTTGGCCATATAGTGTGCCTGAGCCCACGGCCTTCAATAGTCGACTAAATTTACTAAATGCTAAATATTTTTATTAACTTAGTTGTTTTTGTAGCAACTCTTGGGGTCGCTTATTGGCATTAGAAGGTATAATGCCTCCCTATGAAGAGAACAGAATCAGTTCGGTTTTTAAGCTTCAGTTCCACTTATATCAGCCTGCTTTGGTGCCTTGTAAAAAAGGTCTTTTTTAAGACAAATAACTCCCAGAGCATATTTCCCCCCAAAAGCTTGTATTATTGTATTTCTTTAACATTATTATATTATCCTTACACGCTCACAGAGGCACTGCGTGTTCGTTTGCCTGCTTGCGCATGGATAGCAGCTTGACGCTATAATGTTAGGGCAATTAAACCGTCTTTTTGTAATATCTTGAAGGGCCTGCATGAAGAATTTTGCTACTTTTTAAATTGTGTTAATGTCGCCTGCCCTTGCCTCTCAAGCCTTTGATCTCCAGATCTCTTTCACACCGCTTAGCCGCCCTATTACGCCTCTTTCCGCCATTCGCCTTTCTCCCCTTCGCCACCTCCAGACCCCCTCTCTCACTCTCTCTCCCCCCTCCCCAGCTGCGTCTGCTAAGTGGAAACCATTAGCTGGAAATGAAGCAGGAACGTTTGTTCGCGGCCCCGAGCAGCTGCCACCCACCACTCTCCCGACGCTTTGTGACAGTCGGCAAATCTGAGATACAAAGGAAAGGGGGGTCTCTGGGATTTTAGGGGCTCTAAGCCTTTGGGGCGCCTCATACCTAATATAAGTAATATAATATTAATAATATAATTTAATATATTAATTATATATTTATATATTTAAATATTTTAATATATTAAATAATTATATTTTTTAAGTAAAATTTTATAGAATAATATATAATATATATATATATATAAAATTCTATTTAAAAAAGCAGCAAAAATATTAGATTTATTTTTAAAGCAATATTTTTAAAATAATTAACCTTCGTACGATGAACCAATGACCAATGTTTAAAAGCCGTGATGGCGTTACCGTAACCTCACAGCCAATCAGAGCACTTGGTAAAAATTTAATTTTTTTTTTCTTTTTTGTAAATGTTAATATTTGATGAATTCAGTTTAGGACCTTTATGGTTTTTATACACTCATTATTTTGTAGGAGGTAAACAAACCCCTCCACCCGTCCCTAACATCCATGTTAAAGGAATTTAAGCATCACAGGGACACGAGCCAATCTGATTTTTGTAGAATTTTTGAATAAATGGGAATTTTAGTTAACGTTAGAATTTTGTTTAATGTTTAGAACTTTAGTTTAGAAGTCAACTGAAAACTTGCTAATGACCTTATTTCCGGGACGAGGACATTTCTCCTGAACTGTCCATTATTCATCGCATGGAATCCATGACTTTTCTTGATCTTCTATTTATGGCCAAAATTCTAATTGGCAGAATAATTTATTCCAGTAGCCATGGAGAAATCAGCGAGATTCTTCCTACCCGCATATTAATTCCTCCTCGTCCGGCTCTCAGTGACTGACCTGAGGTTTAATGCAGCCAAATAATCCCCGTCCCGCTCCTCCCTTGATGCCCCCTCTCCTCCCCTGATGCCCCTCTTTTCTAGGAGCTCGGAATGTTTGCTGGGTATGAGGGGATCGCAGGGTTCTACGGCCCTAAAAGCCCTGATAATGTGTATAGAAACAGCAGGAAACGGCTTTATAAATTAAACGGGGTAAATAAACCCCATTATTCTTCTTCTAAATGCCCCGCCCATGTTACAAAATGTCTGGGTAAATCCCCACCCCCGGCCACGCCTCTAACCACACCCCCAGAACAAACGTGCTCCTCTTTGGCCATTTTAATTAGAAACTTAGACATTGCCAGCAGATCAGTCCCATTCGGCCCCCGTCTAGCCTGACCATTTCTCCTGCTGTAAAGACTCAAAACTTAATCAGTCGTTGGTCTATATTACCCTCTACCACTTCTGTTGGGAGGCTGTTCCATTTATCTACCACTCTTGTTAGAAGGCTCTTTCCTGTATTCTTTCTACAGAGGCTCCACCGGTATTTTATGTTCCTCTTTATGTTCGAGGTGTCCTTATATCATTTTTCTAACCCATTTATTACATTTCAGCTCCGCTGTCCCCGTGGCTGGCCGACTGGCAGCTTTCTGCAGCGTTTGCCCTATATTAATGTTCTGTGGTTGGAGACTCAATTTATTGCCCCCACGTAGATGTCACCAAGGATACACGACAAACAAAGATTACAATGTAACATTTTACAGGACTCTTCGATCCCAAAAAAATAAATAAAAGATTTTTAACATTTTTTTTTTAATACAAACACCCTAATTATGCTTTTTTGTATCAGATCAGTGTGGACATGAATAGCGTTGGCAGCTATTCCGGTTATAGATTGTTTCCCCCTTTTTATTTGAATTGGCCAATTTTAGAAAAAAATCATTTTTATAAAAATGTTTTGTTTTTTGTCAGGTACATTTTTTTTTTGCAGGTTGCATTACAAATGAAACGTAGTCCGCGTTCCTCCGTCACTTTCATTGATTATTCACAATAGATGATCAAATATTGGCAAAAAAAAGAGCCTGTTTAACCCTTGCATAGCTATCCAGAAGAAGAAAGAGTTAAACTCACAATCAGCTTGGTTTTAGGTTGCAAGAAAATTGTGGGCTTTTTTAATTTTTATTTTTTTTTTACATTCCTTGATTGCAGATTCTTGCGGCTTTATTTATTTTTCTATTTTTCCCACCTTTTTATGCTTTTTGTGAGGAAGGAAGCAAATTGCAGGATATGAAATGAAAGGGAGCTTTGAGGAAGCCTGACATGGGATCTGTTACCATGGAGACCGGGCCTGCTGGCTGCATTGTAAGCCAGACAGCCAATATGGGGAGGAATGATTATCTGCTGCTAGAGGTGGAGGGAGAGAAAGGCAGAGGAGGAGGAGAGGAGGGGGAGGGAGCGGGAGAAAAGAGGAGGAAGGATGAGGGTAATGAAGATAGAGAGAAAGGAGGGAAGGGAAGTGATGGAGGCAGAGAAAAAAGATGGGGAGGGAGGAGGGAGAAGGGAGGAAGTAAAAGAGGGGAAAGGGTTAATAGAGAAGGAGAAAAGGGCTGCAGTAGAAGAAAAAAAGGGTAGAGGGAAATTAATGAAACAGGGAAGAAAAAAGAAGGGAGAAAGAGAAAAACCAGTGGAAAGAGGTGGAAGAAAGTGAGAGAAATGGTTGGAAAAAATGGGGAGATCGGGTTAAGGAGACAAAGAAAAGGATGTGGGGAAAAAAAGGAGGGTGCTGGGGGCCAAAAGAGATGGGAAGAGAGAAGGAGGGAATCGGGGAGAGATGGGGGTAATGGAGACAATACAAAAGACAATGAAGGGAGGATGATGAAGAAAGTATTTGGGAGAGAGGTGATGAGGAGAAGCGGGGAGAGACAGAAAGAGGGGAGTAGGGGTGGTGAATGAGGAAGTAAAAAGGTGGAGGGAAAATGGGGGAGTGATGGAGACACGGAGAGGGAGAGCTCAAAAGCTCAGACAGTTATGACTTAAGACTGCCTTATGTATGTTTTATCGCTGACAGTCTCGCTGCCCGTCTCACTCTCTGTCTCCCCGTCTCACTCTCGGTCTCCCCTGTTTCCACATTGTCCGCCTTGTAATGTAAGTAACTTGCCTATAGGGGGTGCCAGTCCATTCTAACCATCTGTGCAAGAAATAACATGGAGTTCTGTGGAACAATGTAACGGATTGGAAAATATGGATATTCTGTAAACAGCTGTTATCCGAAAATGAGTAATTCTATAAATAATTGGCGCTAAATGTCAATAATTATTTGTTTATTTGAAGTGTGAAGCGGCCATGTGAGTCAACGTACGATATCTGCCATTATTCCAGTATATTATACACCGTATGAGTAAGAATATCGAATCGGAGGTGACGGGTGTGGGGGCGGAAAGGGGAGCTAATTCCAGATCCAATTATGACGGCCATCAGGTAAAGCCGGTGACATTGGCTAAAGGATCGCCCCATTGGTGATGCCAGTGGGTATTGTCAATTGGCCAAGATGGGGTTCAGAAACAAACCTTTCATCGCTGCACATGGAAGTATTCACAATAAAATCAGTGCGGTTGGGGGGTCATCGAGGGATCCAAGATGGCCAAACACCAAGCCTTGAGGGCCATCAACACCACCTGGCATTCGGAGTAATGATTCCAATCCCTCATTATATTATCCTCTACCACTCCCCCCCACTCTCTTCTTTTCTCCAAGCTATAGATGCTGAGCATACCTCAGGGTCATTTAGTGGGTACATCTACCCTGTCTCCTGACCCCCGAGTCCTGCACCAGTTACAAAAGTTACAAGTTCCAAAACAACCGTACCCTCTACAAACATTCTAGAATGCGCGTATATCCCTCAACATCTTAAGACCAATCTCCGTAGATGAGTACATTAACAACCACCTAGTGTTCCGGCCCCCGTCTCACCACGCAGTGTTCCGGCCCCCCGTCTGCACCTGCGAACATGTTCTCTGCATACAATATGAGCTGATAGTACAGAAAATCGGTGATTCAGACACGTGGCAGAGTAATGAAGAAAAATGTGTTTTCTTCGTACTCTCTAATTGGTGCCAATTTCTGCCGACTGAACAGTACGTGCCGAGTGTCCCTGGTAATTATCTTATTTGTATTAAATATACGTTAAAAAAAACCAACAAAGATATCGTTATTGCTGGATGAGCATTGAAGACACAGCAATGAGTATGTGGGGCCGATCGGACGATGGCGTCTCTTAAAGGTGCTGTTCCACTTAGACAACATTAATTGGTCTCCCAACTACGTTAAGCAAATGAACCTCAGCTTATCATTCTAATCTTATAACAAGAATGGCAACAACCTATCACTGTTTGCTTTTGTGTCACGAGACAATTAAAGTGTTTCCGGCCAAAATTTTTATATGATGAAAGCGTTATTAATGGGAAGGGTTTGGATATTTATCAGTATTAAGAATGGGATTTCTGAAGCCGCATTTAGTTCTAAAAATGTTACATTTAGCACAGTAAGTGGAACAGAGCCTTTAACACCATGATGGGCCAGCAGTGTTACCTCTAAGGTGAAACAATTCAAAACAGAGGTCCTAAAAAGGCATTGACGTGCGCAGGTGTATGAGGTATTAAAATAAAATTTTTCTGTCATTGTCTGAACCTCAAATTATGGTGCTTTTTCTTTAAATATCTGAAATGTTATTTTTTTAATATACATAAAAGGAGGGGAGATCACCAAAATCTCTGTTTCTTTAATGTAGCCACAATATATCATATATATATTTATTATTTATTATAGTTTTCTATCAAGATTGTACAGCGCTGTGGAATAAAGATGGCACTATAAAAAAAAATAATAATATTTTTTTTGTCAGTGAAAATATGAAGAGCAGATCTCTTTCCATTCCCCTCGTGGTACAATGTGCCGGAAGAACTGTCCATGGTGCTGAAAAGGCATTTACAAGACAAATGATTGTTGTATAAAATGTAACTTTTTTTCGTTTGAGAGATCTTTCATGTTTTTTTTTTTTTATCGTTTTTTTATAAATATATATATAACTACACAAGGAACATAATATTTGGAAACAGGATTTTTTTTTACGGAAGAACTGTCATTCTGAAACATCTGACAGAATTATTGGGTTTTGGAGAATAAATTAAAATGGAAAATATATACGTAATTTAGTTTTTTGTGTTTTTTTTATAAAAAGCCCTTGGGAAAGGGTCCTGAGACCTCAGACTGAAAGACGGCCGTCCAGACCGCAAGGTCATGGGTTGTTCCGAGATTTTTGTCCGGCTGTATTATAGAATTCCATCTCGCATGGAGGATGTGCTGATACCGTAATTCATGAAAATTCATTGTATGGCTGTTCTACTCTGGAGGAGCTGCCAGCTATGGGGGAGCAAGTGGCTTGAATCAGATTCACCTTAGAGAAACTAATTGGTTTTGTATTAAATGAACATTTTATTTTAGTTTGAATGTATGTTGGGGTCCATTTTGCATAGCGTCCAGTGCATTTTATTGCACGCAAATCGGTGCAGGCGTTCTTTAGTTATTGGGGGTTTGATAATTACACTTCTGTTTCATGTAACTCCTCCCCCAGCTCTCTCTACTCAAAGCAGGGAGCATTCGTCAGTACACCTCTTGCACATGCTCAGTAGCGCTTTGGCTAAACTCATTGAAGCATCAGCCAATCAAGTGTATGCCAGCAAAACATCAGTATCCAGATCGCATTCATGTTATTGGGCAGTGCTCGCAAGCCCAGCTTCCATTGACTAGAACGGGGGTTCTACTGAGCATGTGCAAGAAGCATACAGAGGTATGCTCCCTGCTCTTAGTAGAGGAAGCTGGGGAGGAGTTAAAATGTACATTAATTGACAAAGAATAATATTGTAGCTAATATTAGGGCAGTTTAAGGTATTTTATAGCTTTTGGGGCTTTTTTGTTGTCACTGGTTGGATCCCACCACACCCCATAATACTCATCAGCATGCAACTAACCCTTCTTCCTGATTGGTTAGTTATTTAATTTAAGCAGGATTCTTTTGGAACTGACGCAGGACTCCAGTATAATAGTTTTTGAAGTTTGTATGATGAGCTGAAACATTTTTAACTCAACGATTTACTAAGGGCATTCCACCCAAGTGCCCCTGTTTAGTTTAGCTAGTCCTTCTAATAATGCCCCTCTATACTAGAAGTACCGGTACTTTAATAAGCATTCTGTATTGGCGAGGCTGCCATTTAAATATTAGACTGTCTCTTTAATATATGGCAACATTTACAGATTGTTTCAAAACTCTCTTCAATGTCGTAGCATCAACGTATATATAACAAGTCAAGTTTCAAAAAGCATAGAAGTCGGGGAAAAAAATCAAATGCCAGAAAAGCACCAAAAAAAAGCAAATTATACGTATTTGAGAGAAAATGAAGCAAGCTCAGCCTGAGGACAGGGCAGGAGGGGAGGAGATAAATGGAGAATTCAATTTCTGTTGAAAAGACTCAAGGCAAAATTTCAAATTAAACTAATTAAACGGCGTTCCGATTCCCCTGGGACGGGAAGTTTGGTCTCCGTTCCTCCGATCCTCCTTTCATTTTTTTTTCTCTTGTTTATGCAGCTCTGCTTTGTTACAAAATGTCTTGTATATCGCAATTGCTTCCTGAGAACTTATGAAGGTTGTTGGTATTTTGTTACTAGCTCATCCCCCGTTTAGGAGTTCTAGGAGGTGAGTTTAGAGGTTTGGTCGGCGGCGGGGCTTTTAAAGACCTTGATCTATAGCTATTTATATAACTAATGTATTTATAAGAAGAATAATGGGTTTTTATTATTTACCCCGTTTAATTTATAAAAGCCCCGTTTTGGGTCTTTTAGGGCTGTAGAACCCTGCGATCCTCCTCATCAACCTCAGGTCCATACATTCTGACGCGTCCTAGAAAGAGGGCATGCAGGGGAGGAAAGAGGGGCATCAGGGGAGGAAAGAGGGGCATCAGCATACCTCCCAACTTTCTTCCCTGGCCAATCGAGACGCTGGAGGCGTGCACAGCATACCTTGAAAGTGTTCTGGTTTTCCCTGGACAGTTCCACTTTTTGGGACCTCCAATGCAGCTTCCAAGTTGCCCCATGACATGTACTGCGGTGAAGGTCAGATAAGGTCAGTGGGTGGCCATGCCTCTAGCCCTACCCACTTTCCCCTTCCGCCCTGCCTACTCCCTGCCTTAGGCCACACCCCCAACACTAATGTCCCGATTTGGACACCTGAAGTGTCCCTTCTCCATGTCCTTATGAGTTAACAGGTCATAAAACCGCTACAAGAAGATCCCTTTGAACACCTGCAAGAGATCAGAGGGATGCTTGTGATCGAACTAGTATTAATTAGTGACCTTCGGCTTAAAGGAAAAAGTACGACCTTGGACTCATCGTCGCTCAGCAAGATCTGTAAATTCAGTGAATTGGTTAAAGATAGGAAAGTGGGGGGCAGGGAAACAATAAAATGAAAGTTCTTTGTCTGGCAATCTCTGTGCCATTGCAGTTAATAGACAGGTGATGATTGATGGCTGCTATAATATGGTGGCTGCGCTCTGTCTGGCTTTTAAATCTTTCTTTATTCGGATAACCATCAGCTCATAAAAAGACATGAATACGAAGTCCGCCGGCTGCCTGAAAGGAGAGCGGTCCGTTTAATGTATCTTTTAATTGTAATATAAGGGACAGGCTCTCTAATACAGTCTAATGGAACATTGAGTATCTGTGGAATGGTATAAATGTATGAATCAAATCAGCAGTTCTGGGTTAATGGATCTGGTTATTATTTATTTCACGCCCCCATAACCCCCAGTGCTGTACACAGTAATAACCCCAGCGCTGTATACAGTAATTGACAAAAACCTGGTTTTATCTCAATTTGTCCCACTAAATTCACTTTGTCTGCAGACCTGGAGCCGCCGTTGCTGTCAGTCATGTGATATTTTGGGTGATTTTCACCACACTGAGCTGATGCTTTACGGCAACGCTATTAAAGTCTGTTACTCTATAGACTCTATATTTTATTAGTGATTGAGTGTCCATATGGGTTATTAAGACTGAGCCATTCCATTGTTCCCCACAGGCAGTATGATAAGGAGTCGAGGTGTTTAGTAGATCAGGGGTCAGATAACAGAGCGAAAATCATATATTATATTATGGGGCAAAAACTACAACTGGGGTAGAAAAGAAAACATTTTTAATTTTTTTTTAATCTTATCCTATTAAAAAAATAGTGCTTTTTGTGAAACAATTAGGCATCTACTACCTGGTCACAAGCAAGCCATGAGTGTAATTGGCTAAAATTATTGTTGAAACATATTATGTCCGTTTGTCCGTTGAACAGCGCTGCTGCATATCACGGCTCCATATAAATGAGTAAATAATATTAAAATGAATTCTTTCCCGTCCTTAAATATTCCCCAGCTCCCCATCTGCATTGGCCGCCGATTGCTTCCTCTGCTCAACCTTATCACTGGCAACAGCTTTCTGCTAATGAACATCTTCAACTGGGTTGCCATAGAAACAATCAAAATATCCCTTCCTTATCCTCATAATCATTTACAGACATTTCTAGTCTCTGATTGTCTGATTCCTTATCAGTAGCTTTGTGTCTCGTCTGCCCCGGGAAAGCATCAGACGAGGGGGCACACACAATGGTTATTTCAAAGCGGAACTCCCATTTTTTTATTCCTAGTATAAAATAAAAAAATAGGTTTTCAAAAATCTTGTGCTATTTTCATGTCTAACCCAGTTTTTGCCCCATATTTTAATGTTTTCAGGCATTTGTATGAGTTCTCGTTCTGTTATCGGAGCCCCAATCTGCTAGACAAACACCGCGACTCCTTATCATACTGCCTGTGGGAAACAATAGAATAGCTCGGTCTTAATCACTCAGATGGACTCTCGGCTAATGAAAGTCTATGGAGCAATGGACTTCATAAGCATCGCCATAAAGCATCAGCTCAGTGTGGTGTTTGAGCCGGGAAAGTCCTCCAAAATATCACATGACTGACAACAATGGCGGCTTCCAGGTCTGCAGATAAAGGGATTTTATTGGAACAAAATGAGATAAAACCAGATTCTGTAACCCAAAAAACATATTTGTATTTCTAAATAATAACATATTTACGGATCAACACAAATTAATCCTATATTTAAACAATAATTTAAAATCCATCCTAATTTACGTAAAACCTCAGTGGAACCGGGTTGAGATGTTCCATGTGATGTTCTAGGCTGTGGGAAGCTATTTTATTCTCCACTCTTTACTTCCTGCCGTACTTTATTAACATCAAGAATTCAGGAAGTTGGAAAATGCAAAATAAAAAGATTCCTCACAGTTTTTTCAGGACAGTGCTGACTTACGATATTGTCCCAGGAAGCTGAGGATCACGGGGCAGTTGAGGAGATCCTCTAATATAAGAAACTATCCAATCAATGGAGGTCTGTGCTCCCTCCCGTTCCTCCGAGGCTGAGCTCTGGGAGGTGGCTCTTCCTGTAAGAAAGCCTGTAGCCACGCCCTGCTCCCACCCACTTCCTATGCTGGCCACACCCACCTCTCACACCAGTAATGCTCCTCCAGCCTCTTGCCGCACAACACGAGGGTCCTGGCTTGGAGATCTGCCAATCATTTATAAAAATGTATAAAATGAAGAATTCCCTAATTAGAATTCTAAACGTTACATTGTATTTTTTCCGGAATTGCCATATTTTAGTCCGCCTCGATTTAGCGTTTTCTCGTTTCCGAATCTGTAGGTCTTTCGGGGGAAGGAAATGGTGGATTTTCTCATCCATTCTTTTTTAAATCAATTTTAACAATTGGAAAGAAGCTGTCTTATTTCGGGTTCAATTCATCTGATGTGTAATCCCCCCTTGAGATCTTACATTACATCAGCTCCATCTGCTCTGCATTTTAACGCAGCCGCTTCCTAAAACACACTTTTTCCCCCCAAATTGGTATATACACCAGAGGAGCTATAAAAATATAAAATGTCAAAGAAAGTTATTAAGTTCTCCTTGCGCCCCCCTTAGCCGTCTGGAGCCGTCTCATTTCAGAACCTGAGACGTTCCGTTTGACAGAACAATTATCCCACGGCGTGCAGCATGCGCAGCGTCCCGTCAGACTGCTTTAAGTTTGTCGCATTTCATTGTGTTGGATGTGCCGACCGGCAGGCCAACCTAATCAATTAGCAAATATTCAGAATATTGATACATTGATACATAGATTGTAAACTCTTGGGTACTTAGTAAACTATGGGATAAAAAGTTCATTTTCCCATATTCTCCAAACTTTTTATAGACTTTCACTTGAATATGGGGGGGGGGTCGCTTTGTATATACGTTCAGCAGCCCACCATACACTATTATTATAATTTATTCTTTTATATAGAGCCATCATATTCTGTAGCGCTATGTAAACCGATGTAAAGGCAAAAGATTAGAATATTAAAATTATATACATATATATATACATTCACTACAATTCAAAAGTTTGGGGTCACCGAGCTGTTTCCATGGAAACAAGGACATTTCTGGCTGTAACATAATTGCAAAAGGCTTTTCTAACCATCAATTAGCCTTTTAAACTTAAATTTGGATCAGCGAGCCATTGGAATACAGGAGTGATGGGAGTGATAAATATGCTATAATCTAAAACTAGAGGGGTCAAAACGCAAGGAAGTTTTAGTTTACTGAGAAGGTGGTTGATGAGTGGAACAGTCACCCAGCAGAGGTGGTAGAGGGTAATACAGTGAGGGTGTTAAACATGCATGGGGTAGACAGACGGCTCCTGAATCTAAGACGAGACCAACGACTGATTAAGGTTTGAGTCTTTACAGCAGGAGAAACGGGCGACTAGACGGGGGCCGAATGGGGCTGTAACATTCTGGGGCTGTAACATTCTCTCTCAGTCTCTTCTTTTCGCTCTCTTGTTCTCTATTAACCCGAGTTCTTCACCCAACTTTTTACCCTTCCCCTGATCCATGGTGTTCTTGCCTTTCGGGTCCCCTGTCGTACTGTGATTACTGTTGTCTTGCTAGCAGGTGTCTGTTTTCAGGTAAATTATATCTCTAAGGACGGCTGTGGAAAGAGAGTCTCTACAAACAGAAACACTCTAATGACGGAGGCCTCGCGCAGGCACTCGGGGAGCAATCACAAGCAAAGTACTGAAACAACAATGAATTAATACAAATAAACATTAAAAAAAAACTACTGGTCTTGAAAAAGTCCTTTAAGGTCACAACATTTAAGCGCTTTATCATCACACGGGCATCTACCCAGAACAGCAGGGCAGTGCGTGATATTGGGACTGCCCCACAAAAACCTAGACTGTTGGGAAGTACACAAACGCTGGAAAGCTCCTTTTTCAGTATTTATTTAACTAGCATGTCCTCACCTGAAACTTGCAAAATTGAAAGTTGCGCTTGCACGCAATCCATGTATTAGCGAATGTACAAGTTTTTTTTTTGCGAGCGTTAACATGGAGAGGCATACGAGTGACGTCATGCTTGTTCAATCAAATTAACCCTTAACTCGACTGAACACTCGACTTTTTAATGTATAGATCCACGATTGGTATCACAAATGCCACTTTGCTTTTTTGTCCGTGGAGCCCGATTCGGGTGTTGAGTGTGCCTGCTCCCCAATAAAAAGCTCAGTGGTGAGGAAAGTCACGGCTAATTTGGGATTGTTGGCAGCTATTTCCGGAAAAAACAATGCACAAAATGAATTGTGTGCCTATGTGTCCTGGAGTTTCTTGAAATCAAACGGCGAGGGGTGAATGAGAAATCACGTGGCTGTTGGCACGTATATCGTCCGTGAGGCCAGCACATCCGGCGCTTCTGCCGGCTGCCTTCGCAAAAACATCTTCTAGTCCCAGCAGTGAGACAATCCAATTCTGGCGGGCGTCTGGCTGCCAGTTTCCACGCTGTTACCCATCATGCACTGCTGTGTTATTTTTATCTGCCGGTAACTGTATAATTTATGGCTTTATAATACACACGGCGCAGCGCACCACCGGCCTGGGTTCCGAGATAAAAGCCCAATTTTCTTCCCCTGCTCACGTGTCTCGCAGGAGATATCAGCGTTGCGAGACATCGGGAGCGCTTATCCATTCAACAATTGCAGGAGAGCACTCGGAAACCGCTAATTAGATATTTTTAACCCCTTAAGGACAATGAGCGGTCCCTAAACCCATTGAAAGCAATGCATTTTGAGCCCGTACATGTACGGGCTTTGTCATTAAGGGGTTAAACATCTCTGCAAATTTAAGGCTAATTGTGGAGCAGTTAGAGACTTAGTAATGATGGGGGTTTCGGAAATAACTCAGGATATATTTAGCAAGAAGCCTTGGTGGGGATCTGAGCCATTGCTGCTTTGTACTGTGGCTACCGATGTGGGCTACAACTCCTATCATGCTCGGATAATGGGTGGCAGTATACCGGGGCAGGCCCGAAGGGCACACACCGGGCAAATGCCCAGTGGGCTGGTGGCCAATAGCATCACACACTCACCCAATCTGCGGTGTGGGGTATGAGCATGAAAAACATAGCGCTCGGCCATGCATCGAAAGCCTAAAATGATTAAATACAGGGATTTGGCTGAATAGCGGTGGATCAAATTGATTGAGGGTATTAGGAGGTCCCTCCGGCAGAGCCAAATTTATCAATGAAGGATAGACACCCCCCCCTGTTTGAAATGGCTATAAAAGGACACGTTTTGTTTTAGGGGGTGTGGTTGGAGGCATGGCTGTGGGCGGGGCTTCACCCAGACTATTTATGTGGCTTTGTGCCCTGTTGCGGGGTATTTGTGTAACTGAGTGGGGTAATTTAGAAGAAGAATAATGGGCTTTATTTACACTCGGTTTAATTTATAAACCAAGGAAAGAGGGAGGCGTCTGTTTACTGGACCTCCTGAGATCTCAGCGTCTTCGTAAGCTGAATGCTGAATTCGACAAATAGTTTCTTCCAAAGAGCTTCAAATCTTCCAAAAAACAAACCCCCCCCCAAAAACAAGCATGAAACAGGAGGCAGATGTTCAATTCACGGATAGATCACACACACACCCCCATTTACGCGCTCTTCTTCGGTGTCCCCAGATAAATGCATTTCTGGAAGACACCGACCCACTGGGGGAATTTAAAATGCAATAACGGAGATAAAATTGGAAGTTAAGCAAATTTGCCTGAAAACAGCTGGGTTTTTAAAGGTTCAGGACCAGCGACCCTGCCAAGAAGTAATGGAATTCGTAATATGCTGACACGATCACGTGGCGAAGAGCTCGGCGATAGGTTGGCGGAAAACGACCCTTATTCCATAACATCAGTCAGTACCCTGCAGTCACAACAGCTGCATGCGCGACAGAGTGATACCCCTGCCAAATTATCATGAGCGCGTCTCCAGCCTTGGCAATCAGGAACAAAGACAATCGAAGCGAAGACGAGATCCGACTGTATCTTCTAGCCTTCAGGCGCCATGAAATTCGGGGGATCGGGCATATGGAATCTGGGAAGTAACCGATAACCGTACCCCTGGTATTGAAAGAGTTACATAGTACGGAAAAAAAATGATAATTGGGGGGGCGTTCCATCTTCCAAAGCAAAGAATTTTGATTTTCTATAACCAGCGTTTCCTGCTAACCATAGTGTGAAAAAAACAGTATTTCGACAAAAAAAAAGAAAAATAAATGTCCAAAAAATAATTAAAGAAGACAAAGGAGGCTGATGTTCGTAACAAGCGGTTTACTGGAAATTATATACTGGAAGCAACTGGTTCTGCTTCACACAGTGAGATATATCTCCATACACTATCTAATTTACAGTTTCCTTTATTCTCTTTGATCTTTTGAGATCTCTTGGCCAATTCTGGGTCATTTTACCTCCCACAGAGTTGATTCTGTCGAGGTAGAGGACTTTTTTGCCTACTTGGCTTATTAGGGGTCAAACTCAAGTCTACTCGTGAATGGTTAGTTGCCCCATTAAACCCGTCTCGGTTGAGGTGGCCTCAACAAATGGTGTTGAGAGCCGAACCCTTAACTTGACCACCACTAGATAGACCTCTGAGACGTTAAGTGGAATTATCTGATACCAGAAGTATCCAGAAAGATCTAAAGTCATGACAGGGCTGGCAATAGTCAATCTTTAATCTTTGGAACCCAAGGACCAGTTGAGCCTTCTGCCCACTTTTCCATCCTCCTTGTAGGCTTCAGGGGCCGTTGGGGCAACTCTGAACCTAACCTCACCACTTATGAGTCTACGCGTGACCCGTAATCTCAGAAGATCATTCAGAACGTTGCTACTATATAGGTTTAGCTGTGGAATTAATGTCCGTGTCGTCCACCCGGCACCCTGGCTTCGTCATGTCGGTGACCTCTTACCCGGAGCGTGGTAACAAAGATTCGCCATCTCAGACAACGTTCCATATCGCGCACCAAAGCGTTTCTTGATGATTTCTTCGTGAAATTGAAACGGTTATTTCCCAATTATGGAAAGTAAGACAAAACGAGGAGAATTTCATCCTCCCATCAAATAACTGTTTACAATATCATTTCTGAATACTCTAGGATAGAAAATTGAAATATATCGCTGGATCTCTCCATCTGCAAAATTGGAACATTAGTTATGTCAAGACTCCGGAGGATTTATCACCGCGTTCATCCCATAAATGATTTGCTGAATCGTACGCTGTTTATTGTATTATGGATTTTGAAAGCGTCTGAATTTAATAGACCTCAAACCTACATTTTTTTTATTATTATTATTTTGACACTTTTGCCTGTATAACGTTTTCCGTTAATTACAATGTAAATTTTTGAAAGAAAAAATTCAATAACAAAATTTATCCTTAGATTACCTGCCTCTGACCCTCCACGTTCCTGATTCTGTGTCTTCTAAAATCATTGTAATTTGCGGGATAACCGGTTCAGGACTCGAGGGGCGGGGTAGCTTTTAAAATTAAATATGATTGCCATAACAGGTAGATTGAAATTTTTTTTTGTATTATTATATTGTAATTTATTTTTATATTTTCCAAGCCACTAAAAAATATATTATTTTTACATTTACACGTTTTAATGGTTCAGATTTTGTTTATGGAATTACATTAAAAAAAAACACTAAAAACAAGCAATTTAGAGTAGTTAATATACCCGATTGTATCGATGAGCTACCCAAATAACACCTGTGGCTGTAACCTAAATATTCTGACATTAATAAAGAAAATTAAATAACATATTTATGGCTATTTTAATTGCGAAAAAACACTCTTCAAATAAAATTTTAGCTCCCAACCAATAAAAAATTGGCATCCTTATCGTATTAATAAATAAATATATTTTTTTTACTAACAACGTAATTAGTCTACAAAACCCCCCAGGTTGTATCCAATTGTGCTCCTTATTAATGATGTTAAAATTATATATTTTTTAATATCATCGTAAATCTTGCTTAAGTCTGAAATTAAATTTTTTTTTTTAAATTATATATGATATTATATATTATATAGACTATATACATTACACACCACACATATATATACGGTATATATATATATGTATATATGTATTAATTCAAGTGAATTTGTCACTTTCTTTAAGGGTTTTTTTCTTTTTTTAACCCCCAAGGAGCCATAATTGACCACATGGTGGTTGTTTTGAAGGGTTGACAAGTGACGAAAAAAAAAGTTTGTTTTAGTTTGTCTGAATAATACAGAAAATGTAGAGCACCAGAACAGAACTGGTCATCCCTTTTTGTTTTCAGAAATGGATCCCAAGAGCTTACAATCGTTTCAATAGAGAAATAGGGAAGGTTGTTACCAAAGGTGATTACCAATGTTGAATTATCATTGATAAGACCGTTGATCGTGTGAGTGGAGGCCATCAACATTGGGGCGTTGGAGGCGCCCCGGAGCTAACGTGATGATACAGAACGAGCTTTATTTAGTTGGGTCCTTATTAGTCCTACATATTCAGTGAACATGCGCAGGGGGGCGATTAGATTTCATAGGGGGGTTTCTGTAGACACAAAGATGGATACGTTAGATTAGCCACCTGCGGCAATGATATCAAAGTATGTGAACCAGCTCGTTTACGGAGATAAGACGGGCATCGGCCTCGGAACGCGGATCTGGGAAAGGCGAGGAGAGGCAAAACAGACGTAATGAAGGGAGAGGATGTGCGATACGGAGAGAGAGAATCAGACGCGGTAAACACTCTGAATTAATTTTGTCCGGGAGGAATTAAATGATAAGGGAAATTGCTCATTTAAGTTGACAGCCTGTCAGGCAGACGTAACACAGAGATTAATGCCACCTCCCCGGAAACTCTCCCCGGGGGGACCTAACCCAACTTCACAGCTTTTCAGACGCACAGATGCCGTGTCTCACGCTTATCATAGAGCGGGACTTATTTATTGGGGTACCGTACAGACATCTTAGGGGGGGCAGCGTATGGAACGCAAGAGCATAGTGTGCGGCTACGTGTCTCCAACAAAACAAAAGTTGGTTTTTGATCTTGCTCTGTTATCTGAGCCCCCAATCTACTGGACAAACCCCCCGACTCCTTATCATACTGCCTGTGGGAAACAGTAGAATGACTCAGCCTTAATCATCCTGCAAGACACTTTGACTAATGAAAGTCCATGGAGGAACGGACTTCATTAGCATTGCCATAAAGCATCAGCTCAGTGTGGTGTTTGAGCCGGGAAAGTCACCCAAAATATCACATTTGAGCCGGGAAAGTCACCCAAAATATCACATGACTGACAGCAATGGGGCCTCCA
>VKOC01024858.1:0-25490 GCA_009364415.1 Spea multiplicata | reverse complement strand
ATACAGTGCTGGGGGGTTATATTACTGTATACAGCGCTAGGGGGGGTTATTACTGTATATAGGCGGCAAATGCTGATGATTTGTAAAAGTATCAAATAATTAAATGTAAAATATGTTTAGACAATAATGTCTTGTTTACGCTGTAAGGGTTATTAATGGAAATGTTTAAAGGACAATTACTGCCTTCAGATAAAGGATTTCGTAGCAGGAGGTTTGCGGCTCGTAATTCAGACGACGCGAGGCGGGGGGGGGGGGGAATTGATGCGAAAGCTGTTGCTGTTGTACCGTCAGCATTTTTCTATAGGTGCAGCTGAATTGATTGTTTTAAAGAAATGGTCTGACGTGAATTGATAGCATTTTTTACGGGCAGTCGATCCGCGTGCGATCAGTTGTCTGTTTTCTGTGAAGGAATTTTAATTATTAAAAAAAAAAAAAATCTTTATTTATGGAAACTTTAATAAAAAGAAAAAAAAACACAGAATCCTTCAATTGACAAAAGGCTGTGAAACCATAGAGAAAGAAATGCATTATACAACACTCCGGGATTTATATATTATTTATTTATATAGGTCATAGAGGGGGGGTACAAAAAGAAGAAATTGTTAGAAACATTCCATTAGTTGCTATGGTTATTTCCTTTTCTAATGCTTTTTTTTTCACCCAAATTAGTCTTTATACATAACTCTGTTTGGGTTACATATTATATATATATAGGTGATTGTGGAGCAAATTTTGTAACGTGGTCTTATCACCATGGCAACTTTGGAATTCTCCGACTACCCGAGATCAACAAAATCATTGACTTGGACACCGGGAAAACTCCAGAAGAGGAGGGAGTATAGATGCCCACCCTGCTTCCACATAGGATTCCTAGTGATTTTTAACTCCCCGCCCAATGCCCCCCCCCCCCAATAAGTTTACTTTTACTTTTAATATGCCATAGGGTTAGAGGGAATGAGTGCGTTTCATGGCGCTCCCTAACTCGGGGGTTACTAAATCGCCAAGTTACTGTTTTTTGTTTTTTTTTTAAAATTCTGCTGCAATCAAGCGGCACAGAGGACTCCATGGCTGTGAAACTCAAACGAAAAACCACATGGAACCAGAAATCAACTGAAGAACCTGCGTTGCAGGTAGAGATGAAATGGAAACCACATGGAAAGCGACTGAATATCAACTGAGAAACGTACAGATTAACAGAAACGCCTATAAAATGTTTAAAGAAACATCCTAACAATATCTAGAATTGGGAAAAAAATTGTATGGATGTGTAAGCGTATGATTTTGGAATGGCTGTTTGTGTAAGTAAGGGGTTAGAAAGAGTGTGTGTGTGTACTGTAAGTATATGTATGTGTGTATGTATGGTTGCTTGTATGTCTGTATACGTGTGTATGTATGGTTCCTTGTATGTCTGTATACGTGTGTATGTATGGTTCCTTGTTTGTCTGTATATGTGTGCATGTATTTTTGTATGTATTACCCCGTATTACCCCGTATTGCACTGAAATTATCCCCCTCCATCGCTATACCCAGCATTATTTGCCCATCATACCCTGATTCCTATTTTTACCTTATCTTCTGTTCCCAGCCTCTGAGTCTCTCAGTCTACCTCCAGGTCTGCGGTGGGGTCTTGCCCTGTGTGTCGGCCCGCCAGCGCTGCATATGATGTCATATCAGGTGCGACACTGACTGGCAGACGCGCGTTGGAGGTGAGATCTGTGGTTCAATCAGCACAGATCTCTGGCTGTGGCCACACAAATGTCTGCTGCGTGCCGGATGTGGCCTGTGGGACGTAGTTTGGGGCCCCCTGCATTAGCCCCAAAGTCTCCAGATTCAGGGCTACGGACTTGGGATTCTCGGCTTCAGCCCCAGTAGCCCCCCCCTTAGCAACGCCACCCGTCTATAACCACATTCACCCTCACAAGAAGGTTCAAAATAATATATATATATTTCACTGTTATTTAGACAATTTTTTTAAAAAAATCCTTTTCCTCTTTAAGGAAAGTTAAATTATTTCTGCGATGCATTTGCTAACAGAAATCGAATATATTTTTAATCAAAGCCCAAATGTTTCCAGCTTGGAATCCTCATTCTGCCAACACATTTGATGCGATCACGCAGACTCCGCGTTGCCCGCATACACATCAACACATCTGTCAGCGTGGCAATGTGCCCGTGCGCACGCTAACATGGCTGTTCCATCGAGAGAGGTCTGCCAGGGAGCGGGGAACGATGATGGACGGTCAGGTTCGCTTTTCCCGAGAACGGAAATGTCTCTTTTACAGAGCTGGATGATCCTTTAATGATGCCCCATGCCAGGGGAAATTTGCCTACACCTGTTGACATCATCCTGCCAAAAAAACAATCGTTTGTCTAGCAATAAACATAGTCGGACGGGGGATACAACTGTGATGGATTTATCTCCTTACAGATTTATTTCTCCCCCCAAACAATACAGAGAAAATAAATAATTGGCGGACGACGACAATGTTGGTCTTCAATCCTACGGCATAAGGCGGCTGGGACATCGGCACAAGAGGGACATTTATATTCCAAGATGGTCGATGGGCGCCATTTGTGTTGACTTGGTCCGTCCTTTGACTTTAGGTTTCAGTCGCGGTGGGCTTTTTAAAGACGCTCAGGATGGGAAGAGTTTCGGGAACAGACTAGTCTTGTTGACATATGACATCATGATGATAACTGCCTTTCCATCTGCTCAGGGTAGGATAAAAACATTTGGAAACAAGGCACATCGATGTGCAAGACGTAAGCTCTACTTTCTTTGGCAATCTACCGTCGTCTTATCATCGTACATATCCCGATATCCAGGTGGCTTTTGCACAGGCCTAGTCTTACAGCCGCTGGGTAAATTTAAGTCTATTTATGAAACTATGATATGTAATTTGATTTAAAATAAAAGAAGGAACGTTTCTATCACTCCGGGGTTTTTGAAAGGGCAATATTTACCATCATAAGAGGACCGAAGGATTTGTATGGGGTAGAAGATGCTCGTTTTCTGGAATAAAATTATTATTAATATTATTATTATTATTATTATTATTATTATTGTTGGCCTGACTCCTCACTTCCGGGGCTTCTTGCATAGAATGTTACCGAATGTCTGGAGTAAACTCAAGATTCCATTTTGTCGTTCTGGGTTTGATGGGTAGGGTTTAACCCCTTAGGGTTGTTATTAATATTTATTATTATGTTCAATAAAATCTTCATTAACCGAGGAGGATTCTACCCTATTGAACCATAACTTTCAACCCCAAGGGTCAAAACCTCATATACCAAAGTTACTAATACAGCCTCTAATCTCTAAGGAGGATAACAATGTATTGCACCGCTGCTGTTCTTAAAAGGGTTAAATATACCCTTTAGTGGACCTTCTATTCTCTCTCAGCGTGTCGGCTGCCCACGTACCTCCCTATAAAATGAACTATTTAGAGTTAGATGTAATAAGATTTCAGTTAAATATGAAAAATGATTTTAATTTGGTCATATTATTAATAATGCAATTGGCGGTTAGTTTTCACAAACCTTGGACATAAATATCCATAGAATTGGAAGTTTTCTACATGACCAAGTATGTCAAGTCATAGACATTAACTGTGATCTAATTTCCTGACCCCCTCATCACCCCGGAATCAATCAGGGCGTACAGAATAACTCTGTGACCCATTATTAGGCTGCTACCGAGATCAATTGAGCCATTAACAAGGTGATGGGAGAGTTCTGTGACTCCTTCCATAGTGATATATGATTACGAATGAGCTGAGATACATACGGTATTAATATAAAGAACACACGGAATAATAATGAGTATCCATTTATCTTATCATCTTCATAAGGTCCCTCTCTCATACGCTGTTAGTTTCTTCAAGGGTTACTGGTAAATTAGTAAAGAAGTGAATGTTTTCCAGTTGAATCCTGTCCGTTCCTTGAGTCCCGAGCACGGAACGTTCTTTATTTTAAGAACTCCATCTTAAGACGCTCTGCTGTGTAGTGCGAATAACAATGAACGATCAGGGTAGGAGGCTGCGAGCTAGGATTGACTCGATGCGTCTAATCTTATAATCCAGTTACTTCTACGTCCTGCAAGCCGAGAGATACAAGGAGATCGTAGATGCCTTTCATTTCTTGGCATCAAACTTTTCTCGACGTCTCCTGGTGCCTTTCATTTGACTATCAATGTCTATCCAGAGCCAATGTCCCTCCAGATTCTTTCTGCTACCATGAGCACCTAAAAAAGTAGAGAATGGTCAACCTCAAGAGTTCTTTAGTTAACCCCAAACGCATTGTCTTCAATGGGTTTAGGGACCGCCCATTGTCCTTAAGGGGTTAAAACCAGTAGGTCAGTCTATGAACAGACCTGTAGTGGTTTACAGAAGCAGGACCCATGTCACTATGAGCAATACAAAGACGTTTTAGTGTAACGTCAAAGATACCTGTAGATCGTTGGGTCTAACCTGCTTGAGTAGGACATTTTATCTCTGCTATCGGTCACATGTAACATCTCTTAATGGACTTTATAAAAGCAAAACCTCTCTGATTAAATTGTTACCAATGAAATAAATATTTAAAAGCATTAAAGTAAAAAAAAAAAAGGTTGTCCTACATATCAGGAGCATTGTGAGCAGATAGTACGTGGGAATAAGGGAGTGATGTTTTTACATCACAAGATGCAGCCTTTATGACCCCCCCCCGCCCCCGTGCAGTGTTTTTAATGGCATGGAAGAAATTTAAGGTGCAGTCCGTGTAATTAAAGAAGAATGATGTCTCCTGAGAATTGAGCAGCGATTCTATTGAAAACTCATTTGCGCTAAAAGTGTTAAATCAATGCCCAGTGATTATCCAAGAGCGGAGGCTGCCAGGCTTCCATTAACATCTATAAAACCGGGGGATGTATGGTTTGGTATAAGTTGTCGAGTCTAACAAAGTGTCCAACACAATAGGAGTGGCATATATTTGGGGTTTGTTAAATGTTATTAGGGGTTTCCAACTCCAGGCCTTGAGGGCAACAAATCGGACATCGTTTTTGGATATCCCAGCTTGATCACAGGCATTTAGAAAAAGAAACCCAATGTATATATATATATGTTAAGGATACACACAGTCCGTGGTCTGTCTGTGGCCCTTGAGGCACGAAATTAAAAACCAGTGTACATTAACGATGGAAAAGACAAACCAATGAAAAGTAAAACGGTATAACCATCTAATACGCCTTTGAAGCAACTTGGTGGGAGTTCTTTAGGTCAAAGGATGGAATATATAGGTCAGAAATGGTGAGACTGAAGGAAAGATCCAAAAATGTATAAGCGACTGTCCGTCCATGTATTTTCTTAATAAGACGTAATAAGACATGAGTAGAGTAACATGGTAGGGGAGCAAACACCAAGAAATGGGCTGCACATGAAACAAGAGAAAGTTGTATGCCAATGGACCCATGGAATTCAACCATACGTGGTCATCCTGCTTGGTATCAGGTGGGATGTGGTATCTGTTGGGAGTTAGTGCTTTCCATCCTTGAGGGTGAGTTCTATTTCTACACAATGGAAGTACCATTTCTGTTGCACAATTAGTTGAACGTCTGGGAGGCTCTCATCAACAATGAGAGAAACAACAAGAAACTTGACACAATGTGTAAAAAGTTAAACTAGACGCCATCATCACTATTTTTTACCGTTTTATTTATAAATCCATGTCCTGCTGTTTCTATACAGATTATCGGGGCTTTTAGGGCCGTAGGACCCTGCGATCCCCTCATACCCAGCAAACATTCTGATCTCCTAGAAAAGAGGGGCATCAGGGGAGGAGAGAGGGGCACAAAGGAGGAAAGAGGACCATCAGAGGAGGAAAGAGGGTCAAGCAGACTTGAGTCTAAATAGGGACTCAATTATAATATGTGAAGCACTGCTTATTGTCAGAAAAGTTCCCCAGTCCTATCATCACTTTCTTTCCCAAAGAGCTTACATTTTTTCCCTGAAACGATATTCAGAAGCTTGTGTTGATCTGCAGCCTATCACAACTCATATTTTTACTTTAATAACAATTTATTAGCTGGGATAGAAGCCGGAGCATCATAAACATATTTATAGACCCGTGGAATCTTTCCAAAACAGAACAAAAAGAAAACATAAAAAATAGTTATTATTTTCCCTTTGCTCGAGGATCATAAACCAATCCTTTTAAAAAAAAAAAAGAAAATCACGTCTTCCTTATATACCCGACAGAACGATACCTTTGGGTACTAAATACCTGTGTTCAAAGTCTAAAAGCCTTGCACACGCCTAGCCCCCTCGCCATAATTTCCGATATACACTACGTAATATGTAATATTGTATTATCGGGTTTTATAATAAAATATATCGCTCGTGCGTATGACTTTTGTGTTTTGTAGAGAGCTGATTGATTGAGAAGTAAGTAATCTTTCTGTTGACAGCTTAAATATAAAGCTTTATTAGCCGTACCCAGAATATATGGTAATTTTCAGACCCGCACTGTGTAATTCCACTTTCTCCGCAGTGTGTAAACAACACAAGCTTATGGAAAAAAAGCTGTAACTTTGTAACATTTCGATGTACTTGGAATAAGTGGCATCTCCACAGTGACACCTAGTGGTCAAACGAATTAACGCAGCAAGCCCATAGCTAGGAATGAAAGGCCAGGGAGGGGAGGTACATAGGGTCAAGGAAATGGTAGTTTTGTGCAAACATTACAGTTTATAAATAAGTAAAATGATGTTTATTTCATAAGCCAGATGTTGTTAACAAGAGCAAGCGGACCATGCGACGTGTCTCTGGTGCCCGTTTTAAATAGGCATTTCTCAAAGTACATTTAGAAATGATCAGGAAAGAAAGTAAAGTTTTGAGGACTTGAACATTGACAATGGGGGGGACAATAAAGAGCCGTTCTTTCCTTCAGCCCCAAACATTTTGTATGAATAAAGTCCACGTAGGTTTTATTCACCCTAGGAAGCTGTCATGCATATAATGCATTTTTACTTAATTTATTAAATAGATGCTGGGCTCCTGTTCATCATCTTCATCCCCAAGGACATATTCTGGCCAAGGCAGAAAAATCTCCATCGACATATTAGTCAGACCCAGACCACAAGAGCGGCCCAGAACCAAAATGCAAGGCAAGTTTCCTCTGCAGGAGACAATCAACAACCCTCCAGGTGTAAAGGTGAGTCCAGTCGTGGACCTCCCTGCTCTCTTGTGCCTAGATAGAAGGATACTAACTGGACCCCATTGATGAGGTCCGCAAAGGCAAAACATGGATATCTGGGGGGGTGATCTCCTTTATGCTGGGATCATTTGCCTGACGTTTCTGTTCCGGGACGCTCTCATGGGCATCTTCAGACTGAGAGTTTCCTATAACGGCACAAGGGAGCTAAAATGTAAGATGCGCCTGCTTGGGGAGTCACATAGGATAGATGCCTACTCTCGGTCATAATACTCCTTTCATGTAAGACTGCATCTAAAATCGTAAAATCAGTCACAAAAAGAGAAGGTGGGAGCTCCTACCATGAATGTCGCTGGAAGTTCAGAGGGCTAAACTTTGCCTTTATCTGGCATTTTGTGTAACATTATTTTCTGCAATGTTCTGTATTCTCGTGTCGTTCTGTATTTCCGCAGAGCAAAATCTGCATTAATAGCCAAAAGTTCTAAAACTGCAATAAATTACAACTCGCGGTAATTTCATTGTAGAATAACAGCAGACTCCATGTCTCAATGTATATTGGAATCATGATATACCTACAAGAAGGACTGTTAAATCGGGGTTAGTTTAATGTAACAAAATAAGATTATAGAGCCATAGCTGCCAGCAGCTTTAAATTAGCTGCACAAGTCCCAACAGAGGTTTAGCCAGCTGTGCCCAGAGAAATTCTCCTTTTCCAGGACTGTCAACAGGAGAGAAAATATATATGGCACTTACTTGACACAGAATCTGCAGCCCTGCTGCTGCAGCGTGCCTTCCTTCATGGTCTGACTATTCTTGCCGCTGAGCAATTTTTGTTCATGGGGGGTGGAAAGGGTTTCCCCCAAACATGCGCTGGAGGTGAGTTTATGTCCTCCACAGAAAATTGCCGGAAAGCAGAAAAAGGGGCAAATTAATACGTTGTCTCGGCCACCGCCACACCTTATCTCTGGGGATCTGGCGCCCAGAACAGGTCACGCAACCTCATACCAACTAATGCTTCTTACAGCATCGCTCAGGAGTGAGAATGATGTCATCAGCTAGCGCACTAATGCTATGACCATATAACCGAACACCAAACAGACACCATGGAGCTGGGTTACTCCAGTGCCCCAGTGGTGGCATTATCCACCATTACCCTTTGTTGCCTCCAGCGTATCCAGCGTATTGACCCACAGATTGTTTCCTGACTATGACTTTTGACTTATGATCCATGTCTGTCCATTGTTCATGGACCTAACCCACCGCTCTCGAGCTTTGGACCATCTGACCCTTTCTTCTTCTAAATTCACACCACTTAGGTGATGGTGGGTAAAGGTGATGGAAAGGCCCTCCACTAAGCGGAGGCATTATTAACCCTTAATCTACCATCCCCAGACGAGCCAGAAGACTTGTTTTTCCCATAGAAATGTTGTAATTCTGCAAGGGATTCTGGGTAGACAGAGGAGCAGAACCCAGGTCACCGCTGGTGGACATTCACAGCATGGGTCATCTCACAGGTCTATAGGGTGATGAAAGAAACATCGGACGCATTTTATTTAAGTGCATAAAGGAAGCATCACTTGAAGGTGAATGTTGGTAAAACGTTGGTTTTGGTCTCAAAGTCTGAACATTTCACCCAAGGGGGGAGGCGTTATTTTTGAGAATGATTCTAATAACGTGTTCTGGATTCACTTTGCCGTCGGAAACAAGTTTGCTAAGTGTGATCGTTTAATTGATTAGAATAATTTTGCTTGGAAGTTATTCAACATAAAGTTCCATTTTTGTAGCTGAAGAATGCTTGAAATGAGATATTTTGTTGCCAAGCTCTGCGGGTCTGGTGATTAGATGATTGTGCTGCCCCCACGCACCCCGCTGGAGATAGAAGAACGCAACTTAATTATTCACACGGATCTCTATAAAATGGGAAGACACCTTTGACAAAGAAAACTCATTTTCCCATTGTGTCGGTGAACATCACCTATATTTTTCCTTATACTGCAGCTTAACAACCCCTACACTAAAAATATGTTGGGAAAGATCTCACCGGAGCGCTTTCTACTATACTGAGAGGGTGGTAGATGAGTGGAACTCTCTCCCAGCAGAAGCCAATGAGGCTTTAGATTGGGAAAAATGGGCAGTTGACAGTTTTTGTTGCCCACCTGATGGCAAGAAAGA
This sequence comes from Spea multiplicata, assembly GCA_009364415.1. NCBI lineage: Eukaryota > Metazoa > Chordata > Amphibia > Anura > Pelobatidae > Spea > Spea multiplicata. Next base: position 16,130 of record VKOC01024858.1, on the reverse strand, counting down.
TGTCAAAGTTTTTTTTTTACTCATTCTGACAATAAAAGGGAACGGTCAAATCATAGCATCTAGCAAAGCTAAATTCATAGCTCTCGTTTGTAGAGTTTATTTGTTAATCTTTGCCATTTTTATTGTTTAGAGGTTTTACCTATGAGGTCCGGGATACGACATATCCCAGCATTCAGCATTGCCTGCTGGCAGCATCGGGAGACGGCGATGAAAAAGCAAGGTCAGGAGAAAGGTAAGTGATAGGAAGAGATAGAATAGATAGAAAAAAAGGAGAGATAACGAGGAGGAGAAAGAAAAAAGAAAGAGGAGAGATAGAGAGAAGGGGAGAAGTGGGAAGATAGTAAGAAGGGGGAGATAATGGGAAAGAGGAGGGATGGGGAAAAGAGGAAAGAATATTGAAAAAGAGGATTTAATATGAATAAGGGGGAGATGGGGAGAAAGGGGAGAGATATAGAGAAAAAGGAGAGATGAGACAAAGAAAGAGGAGAGAGATAGAGAATGTCTGAGGGGTTTTGGGCGATACCCCTGCTGTTGTGTGCTATGGGGTGGATCATTCGTCTGCAACAAACAAATACTTTTGCACATTGAGAATTTTGCACTTCCATTCGCTGGCTCCTGCGGAGATCTCCTGCCTTTCCTGTCCGTTTGAGAAGCAGGTCGAGAGTCCATCGGCACCTTGATCCATTTAACACCCATTTGGGTAGCAATTAGGAAGCAGGTCGAGACGCCGTTGGAATCCTCATCCATCCAACACTCCAGAAAGTTTAGACATTGGAAGGCAGAACGCGATCTAACGACCGGCGGACATCTTTGGATCATAAAGAACTATCTGCTGAGTCAACAGGATGAACATTTTCATTGAAAATATGTTGACCTTCAATTTACTTGTATTCAGTAATGAGCTCATGTTATCGGTGGCTCCTTCCAATTTACCCAGTTCAGCTATAATTCAATTTCTTTGTTCACTTTCTAAATCCTCGATCTCAACGTCTGAAATTCCGTAATGCGCTTTGTTTGCGCTAGAAGGAAAATCTCATTGCGTATTCTTGGTGAGATCTCACATTGTTGGGACAAGTGTTTCTTTTTTTCCATTAATATTCAATTTCATGACAATAACTCGTTTGCTTTTGCATTTTGTATTGGATATTTATTTTATGAATAATATGTTTATCAAGCTATCCCTTAATTTATTAAAATCAATTCATGTTCCCCCCTTTTTAATCATTATTTTTTTTCTTAGTATATTTGATTAAATTAGCTTAATTTGAAAAATAAGAGCTATTTGTATCAGAACTGACTCGAGATGATCCTGTTTTCCATAATTGTGTATAAAATTCCAAACTGTAAGCATAAAAAAAATTGCTAAAATGCATAATAAAATATTCTTCATTAGTTCAATCAAATTAAAATTTTAAAACCTAGATTTGCGAAATTTAGTTTTTCTTACAGGAAACAGAAACACACAAAAAAAGGTTTATATTCTAAAAAAATAACACATGAAAACGACACTACAGCCATTACTTGCCACTGACTGGTTGCGTCAAGCAGCCAATCAGTGTCAAGGATCAAGAAATCACAAAAGAGGGGGGGCAACTGCAGCGCTGCAGCTTCTACATCCGGTAACTTCTTGATTTTTATATTCATATTTCATATTTAAGCACTCCAGTAAAATGTCAAAGCAAGAAGGATCGCGCAAGCTTACAATCTAAAGGATTCCGTCTAAAGTATCCACAAATCTATCTTACCCCTTTTAATAATTCCGCTCCCGTTCCGTTATTGACTCGATATAACGACTGTCGGCTTCCATTTCTTGATAATTACGTGCTTTGTAGACATGTTAACGGTATGCGTGAAATTAAAGATGTGTCATTGCGATATTGAGCAGGGTGAGCTCCCTCTTGAAGAATGTCCTGGCGTAAATGTTGTTCCAGAATACAGCCGGGTATCTCGCAATGGAGTGCGTAATCAGGATGAAATACGGACGCCAAGACAGTTAATAATAATAAAAAGTAAAGTATCGCTGTAGCCGGGTGAGCTATGGATTTGAAAGAGAAGGTAAGATGATGTTTGCAGTAACAACTCCCATAAATTGTGTCTCGGCTCGCACCGAGGAGTTCGGTAAGAAGGATATAATAAGGATCTGAGATTGATGGAGAAATATATTAGCATTATAACTGGGAAAAGGCAGGCTAAAAAAGTTTGGCTTTGGTTTTAGGGAAAGAAAAATATCACAAAAATGGAGAGAAAAAGCGGTCAAATTAATTAGCTACTTTCACACCTACTGGCGAGAGGGGGGGGCATCCTTAAGAGATTATTGAATATGGAAGAAACATTTACAGAGAAAGAGAAACATTTCTGTACCCCTCCAAAATTAATCAATTATTTAAAACGAAGGTAGGGACACATTGAGAGAGAGCGTGAATGAGAGTGTAAAAGAGCCAGTGAGATTGTACAAGAACGCCAGCGTGAGAGAGCATGAGCGAGTGAATGAGGGAGAGCAGCAATGAATTTTGTTTACGAATGGAAAAAGCCGTCCGAATTTCGTCCGAAGTAAAAAAATCAAGAAATGAAATTTGCTGCCGCAAAAAGAAATGGACCAAAAACTGTCCAAATTGTTTTTGGTCCATTTGCACAAGTTTATTTACTAGTCACGACTGTTCTGAGGCTGTTGGCAGCCATGACAATACAGCTGTCTGGACCCAACAATGTTATATACACCCTCACGTTCAATGGCTTTTTGGTGTATTCCAGCACATGCATAGGACATGAGAAATTATTTAAATACTTAAATACTGCATGTGATTAAATTAAAACTGATGGGAAAAAATGAAAAACTATTTTTTTTTTCTCACCTATCAAAAAAGTCAGGTTATGCAGGTTCGGGGACTGCTCTGTAGAAGCAGACGGGTGGGATTGCCTCGTTACAATGTAGCAGCAGGGGATTGTCACAGTGATGTCACACTCTTGCAGTATGATGCGTAACAAATGCTTGTTGTGAGTATAAATATATATATATATGTGTGTGATGCGGTGCCCTTGTACCTGTCTGATGTGTCTTTATGTAATGACAGCTTCTCAAGGAACTGACAGCTGGGAAGGAAAACATAACCAGCCCTGGGGTCTTTTATGTTATTAGGCTGCTAATGATGTGTTGGACGGGGCTGTAAACCTGAACCAATCTCTCGACTAAACCTTACACTCATTTTACAGAATAAAACCCGAATCCTCATTTTTTTTCCCTGCCGCCATGCATCATTTTTTATTTTGTTTCTCTTGATATTAATCTTCCCTCTGCCCATCCCAAACATTCTGACGGCCGTCAGGAGCCGCTGCCAGGTACAGTTCATTATGTCTTCTAATTACTAGCAGCATCGTATTCATTTTCATTCTCCCGGGGAGGAATATCGCTAAGTCTCTGCCTGTCTACGCAGGTAAGAACAATTCATTTCCGACATAAACGATCAGTCCGCCACTCAGCAAAATCCACTGCAAGGTGGCTGTTGGCAACCTGCTTATTGCCTCCATCATATTGTAATAAACAACATCGAAAATTGGCATTGTAGCCGCACAAAAAGGCACAAAATATATGCGTCTGTTCCGCCGGGTGGAATTTTATTCCGGCCTCCCAGAGCCTCTGACTCTACAGTTTAAAAAAAAATATATGAATAATATAAATATGTTGGGTTAAATAAATGTACATATTTTATTCTTTTTATATTATTAATTCAACCAATTAATTTAAATTATTTTAGTTACAGATTAATAATATCTAATTAATGTTGCCATTCTGTGGACTATGTTGAATTTAACCCTTTTTTTCCCCATCGGCCAAAAAGTAGACGCAAAAACTTTGATTTCCTGAAATAAAATATTAGTAATATATTATAGTTGTAAGACCAAAGGGCCCAGGAGGGCATATTGGAGGGGCGATGGTTTAGTAGGCCGTCACCTTACACATATATTGTTGGATGAGCCCATCTGCCTACTACCCAGGGTATTTTTCACCCACCATTTTTTTTTTAACTAACACTTGGGGAGGGCAGAAGGGGCTGCTCTGATTTGAATATTTGGGGCTATTACCTAAAGCCTTGAATGTGTTTGATTTGCTACGCCATAGAGCGTCTAGAGTTAAAGATACCTTTAATTATGTAACGTATCACGATAAACTAAAGCATATGGCCAATTAATCGGTTTGGCCTATAGGTTCTCCCCATCCTGTTCCTGGTGTACATTGTGCAAGTTGGTTAGTTAGTTAATTAGTTAGTAAATGAGCCTTCCTACATTTAATTCCCCCTGGCTGCTTCTATCTGAACAGTGACTTTAATGAAGAGCGCTACTGAGCATGTGCAGGAAGTGTGCTTCCGGGGTACACTTCCTGGTTGCAGTAGAGGCAGCTGGGGGAGGAGCTTAACAAGACGGGAGTCTCATTTTCTAAATCCAGTAATTAAAGAGTGTCTGCATCAATTGGCGTGCCGTAAAATGCATTCAAAATGGACATCAAGGAGCATTTCATTTAAAAAAATATATAATTTTGGGCATCGGACTGTTTGTTCAGCCCAAGTTAGGAAGTTTAAATCAAGGAGCCAAGATGAAACAGTCTTTTTCTGGTTACAAAATGAATCCTCGCTGAGCGTCGATAAATGTATCTAATTTTATACCGAGCAGCGGATATGAGCTTTGTTAAACCCAAAGGTTGCATCTTTTAAATTACTCTGGTGTATCGACAAGAAGGGGGGGGGCCGCGTTAAATATTTCATTAGGAATCACAATTAAACATTCATTTTGATTTTGCAATTAATCTATAATGCATTTATCTATACTCATGAATTTTAATCATTTATCATATTTGATTCCGCTGTAGAATGTCGAGTCAATGAACGTTCCTACATTTTTTGTACACTAGGTCTTGGCTTTTAATTCAGTTAATCATAATTCCTTCCATAATCTCTCATGGTTTATTTTATTTTTTTAATATTAATTTTCTACACCCAATCTCATTATGGAATAAACCGTCTCTGATCGTTAAATGATACCAAGCAACCCACATTGAGGAATTTTAATTACTATAATAGACAGGTCACTACGTTTTATAATCATAAATTAAATGGCATTAATAGAGGCAACATAATTTAAGGTGGATCTGTCACTTTTCCTTAAAAGACCCCTTGCAGGCTGATCACAGGTACTGCGATCAGCCATGCAGAGCAATGAAGTCCTGCAAATATTTAAAAACCATAAAAATAAAAAATAAATATTTAACAAAATTGAAAATGTAAAATAGTTAAAGAGTTAAAATGTAATACAATTTAAAAACAATTAGGATGCCAGTGATGTCACAATGACATCATAAGGGGAACCATCCAGTTCCAAGAAAATGTCAAACAAAAGTTTACAAAACAAAAAAAAAAAAAAAAAAATATAAAAAATTACATTTAAAAACCCCTTTCTTGCCCCCAAAGTACAACAAATAAAAAATTCATAGTATGTAAGGGGGCTTTTAACAACATTGAGTATTTATAAACTCAAGATTTTTTTTAATTTTGCCACCACATTTTATTTTTTTATTAAAAAATATATAATAATAAGAAAAATGCAGCTAAACACAAACGCCGCAGAAATATAAAAAGCGTCCGATCACGCAGGGGTTAATATCTCTCACATCTTTTTATTAACTATTGTAATTAACCGATGATAGGAAATGGCTTTAGAGCAACATTAATGCGGAGAGACATTTACCCGAGGTAATTAATTGGGATGTCACTGTAATTATGTCTTCAATATCATATTATTTAATATATTCAATTATTATTATTATTTTCATTTATTCATTAATTAAACATAATATGGTGTTTTCACCTTGATTTAAAATCCTAATTATTGAAATTGTTTTTTTAAGGAAAAAACAGACTCTTATCTCAGATGGAGAACTAAATAAAAAGACACCATGATACATTCAATTAACCGGGTTAATACATGATAAGTTGATGGATTCCATCTGAAGACGAGACCTCCGAGCTCCTGAAAGCCTGCGCAGGCGAATAAAATGGATCATCTTCGACTAAAAACTCAATAAGTTCTTGGATCTATACGGTTATCTCTTTTTTCTTCTTATACACTGCGAATACGCTATATGATGCGTCTTACTCCTCGGTGGCTGATATTTGGACTTTTATAGTTAATAACATAATAAAAAAAATAAATATATTCTGTATATCCTAGGATTTGGGACAGTAATCGATTTTTGAATCTGAATCAAATTACCGATGCTTCCCAGTTTTTATTATTTTCTTTATTATTTTCAACAGTGTTTGTTTACCCGTTTTTCTTTTTTTTTTTCTTTTCTTTTGCGTTCAATTTTTTTTTTTTTTTTTTTTTACTCAACTGCAACAACCTATTAATAATAAGGGATTGGGGTGAAAAGTTACAGGCAGGAAAACACATTAAGAAAAATAGTAGCATTAATCAAAACATTGCCATCTGATAAAATAAGGAACGTAAGTAACGTGCGATTAGAGCACAAAGCAGGTATAATTAAAGGTACAGTTTACTATGCCATGCGGCTCCACCAATGATGAATGAATATTAAAATAATTGTAAGTACTTAAGTATGCATTCTTTAACCTGTATGGAAAAAGTACTTACTTTTATAAGAAGCTGCAGCTCCAGAGCTGCAGTTCACTTCCATCTCTTTTATTCCAGGGGGAATTTTTAATGATTTATATTCCCTTTAATTGTAGCAACTGGTAAAACCCTGGCTCCAGCTTTTTTTGGGGAGCTTCCTCTGCTCCCCTTTGGTTCCGCATGTGAAATAAACCTTAAAGAAAAATCTGGACTTATTTGACTTAGATGCCCTTATTGAAACTACCCAGGGCAACAACTTTTTTACTGTCTTGCAAGCCACCTACTGGGCCAGATTGAATGGGTCCATGTTTTTTTTACTTGTTTTATGAACTTTAGACCATTGGAATTCTGTCAGTTTTCATTCATCCTACTTAACTTTACAACATTGTAGCAAGTTGGGCAATAACATTCTTTTTGTGTGTCTTTCACCAATGACAACTGATAGAATTGCCTCGGCACTACAGACAAGTAAGGAATGACTCTCTTAGCTAAGGTAGTAAAAAAAATAAAAAAATCTTTGTTAACCCTTGCAATGCTGGCAGCATTGTCTTTAATTGTAACATTTTCTGCCATTCATTGTCTAAATTCGGCGCCCGAGAAGCTGAAACCAGACAGGTGATTGAGTCACAAACAGAGTGTGGTTCACCTTTGTTGAAGGTTTAGACCCGCTGCCCCAGGTGGCTACTAGAAGACAAATGATAATTGTTCACCTTGACTGGATCCTTTCCGTGTTTCCTTTTTGGCTTTGTTTTTTTCTTTTTCTTTTTTGTTTTGTGTTGGTTTTTTTTCACTTTTTTCTTTTTGTAACGGCTATCGAACAGGATTACTCAGAATAGCGGTAACCGAATGCGTTGGTTAAATGTTTCTATCGCAGACAGAGACAAAGAATAACAACTTTACCCAAAATGCTGACAAAATTGCGCCTCTTCTTTTGAGTTACATTGTAGCCGTTTTCTGTCTTCCTGATTCAGCATCAGTGTCCACATACAGAACAGACAGCGGGAAGGAGAATGGATATTTATACAAGCTTCAGAGCTCAAACTGTGATTTATTACATGCCCATTTGGTCTTCTGCTCATTCCAAATCATTTTTTATTAAACTGATCTTTCTCTGGCATGCGGATCAATAGTTTATTTAAAAACTAAAACATTGGCTGTGGATGAATACTTTGTAAACAGCTGCGGTGACAAAGGAGAGAATGAAATCCCAGGATGGCCACGGAGAATGCGAGATGCGAATAGAATATCCCTTGAAGGTCACCGGAATGGTGATGTATGGGCGCTGCATCTATATGGTAACGATGGTGGTATCGACACGCGGTGCATTACACAATATATCGCACGGGGCTGCAGTTAAAGGAGAACTCCCAACAACAGCTTTTATTACTAGTATAAGATATATTGCTGCATATCAGCCATTTGTATAAAGTTATCTGAGCCAAATTTACCAGACAAACACTAGTGTATACAGCGCTGGGGGGTTATATTACTGTATACAGCGCTGGGGGGTTATATAACTGTATACAGTGCTGGGGTTATTACCTGCTATACAGCGGGGGTCCTATATTTACTGTATACAGCGCTGGGGTTATATTAGTACTACAGCTGGGTTATTATACTTGTTATCCAGCGCTGGGTTATAATACTGATACAGCCTGTATATTACTGTATACAAGGCTGGGGTTCATTACTGTACTCACAGCCTGGGGGGTTATATTACTGTATACAGCGCTGGGGGTTATATTACTGTATACAGCGCTAGGGGTTATTACTGTATATTTTTTTCTCTGGGGTTTCCCCTTTAAAAGGTTATATGTAAAATTACCACCTAATTGAAGTTATGTGAAATATAATAGTAATATAATAATGATCCAAAGTTGACCGTTTTCAGTTGAGTAGATTGTATTTAAAGGGAGAGCACACACAATATTTGGTGGATTTATTGTATTTTTATGATGGAATTATATAAATCGATAAGTAATAGTAGTAATAATGTCTCCCTGCCAGGTACGTAACAAATATAATGATTAAAACAGACGTTTTTAGGTGAAATAAACATTTAAACTGACAAATTTCAGTTTACGTATTTACCGAATTACTTTACTAAACAATTTGCAGTTGAACTTTTCTTGATTTCGAATAAACTTACGGCTGCAGAAATTGTTCTGGAACCAACTAAATGTTGAGTTATTTTCTAAATCCTTTCGTTCCGGCTTTTATTGAAGACATTTACAGAGTCGCAGGTGACATCAAAATAATAATAAAACACAAATATGTTCCAATGGCTTAATATTTACCGAGAGAGGGGAAAAGCCAAGAATTATTGCTCAACAAATTTATTAAAGTTTAGCAGAAGGTCCTTTTTTCCAGTGGTTGACTTCAACTGGCTTTTCGTTTGTTTAAATTTGAAATCTATTGAAAAGAACATGTTGGAGCAAAATAAAAAGACAAATCAGGGCTTATTGTTCTATTCCAGTTCTATTTATATATATATATATATATGGGGAAGAAATTTTATATACACTAAAAGTATGTGGACCCCCCTCCTAATTATTAAGTTTAAGGGTTTCAGACGCGCCGATTGCCAACAGGCGTATAAAATCCAGCCCATAGGCAGCCATCTCCATAGACAGACGTTGGCAGTAGAATGGGTCGTACTGAAGAGCTCAGGGGCTTTAAACGTGCCTTTCATAGGAGGCAACAAGTCAGTTTGTGAAATTTCTGCCCTGCGTGATCTGCCCCGGTCCACCGTAGGCGCTATTATTGTGAAATGGATCCCACTTGAGAGCCAGACCTTCTCGTCCAACATCTGCCTGACCTCACAAATGCTCTTTTGGCCAAATGGGCACAAAGTCCCATAGGCACTCTTGTGGAAAGACTTCCCGGAAGGGTAGAGGCTGCTATAGCTGTACAGAGGGGGCAAACTCCACATTAATGCCCATCGTTTCAGAATGGGATGTCCAACAAGCTAATATAGTTGTGATGGTCAGGTGTCCACATACTTTTGGCCACATGGTGTATCACTGAAAGTCCTACCTTTTGCCGTTTTTAACCCCTTAAGGACAATGGGCGGTCCCAAAACCCATTGAAAACAATGCATTTTGAGCTCGTACATGTCATTAAGGAGTTAATATTAGAAATATTGAGAGAGTGAGGTATGTAAGAGTGAGTGAGAGTAAAAGAATGAGTGCGAGAGTATGAGAGAGAAAATATTCTGAGCTCCTAGAAAAAAGCAACATCAGGAAAGAGGGGCACAGAGATTTGGAGCCCAAAGAGGGAATGTTCACACTATACAGGGCAGTTGGTAGGTATACAATAGTTAACATCATACTATGCCACCAAAATTATGTCTATGCTTACAATGTGATATTTAAATGATAACAAAACTATTTCACTTCAATTTTTCATTATGCCTATGACAAAAACATTGTTACCAAAATCTTAAAGCAATTATCTCTAGCAGTTGGTAGCCGTGACAGAGCGTCAATGTAGCTGCCACCAACATATCTTTTTTTTATTGCTTCTTATGTCACGGATTTCATGCGCGTTGTCAGAGTCCTACTAGGGCTTCCAATGAAACTGCCAAAAGGCCCATGTCCTCAACAGCTAGTCAAGGGTATAATGAAATCACTGATATCTCTGAAAAACAACCAAGACCTGTATTAAGTATAAATTAGCAAAACTATGATAATCACCTGTATGTGAGGGCATTTAAACACGCATGGGATAGGCATATGGCTCCTGAATCTAAGACGAGACCAGCGACTGATTAAGGTTTGAGTCTTTACAACAGGAGAAACGGGCGACTAGACGGGGGCCGAATGGATCTGCTTTGCTATCAAATTCTTCCTGTGTTTTCAGAGCTGGCTGTCCGGTGGTCCCCTTTTCCCTGGGGAAAGTTGTGACAAGTTGTACAATTCATCGGATCATGAAACCTAACATCACAGCTAGGAACATTTATAATATAATAACAAGAGGAGAAACAATCCCTCTCCAAAACGATGAAAAACATTTGATGGCTGTAGCCACAATATTACATTTTCATATGTATCTCATAAAATAGAAATAGCCATTTTGGTCCAAGAACAGATCCTTGGTTGATTTTGTGAGTTACAGGTGAGGAAATGCGAGTTCATAATAAAGTTACGTGCCCTTTGAATCTGCAAGTTGTTTTGCGAGTGTTGACAGATGAACGTATGCTCCTGAAGCCTTAACTTGACTAACCACTTGACTTGAATAGACCCTGGAGTCTTTAGATGAGGGTGAGTGCAAACTGATTAAGGGATATTCAATAAATCCCTCTTCTTCCCAAAGAATCAATCTATTATTATAAAGAAAAAAAATATTTTTTATCCTTTATAGAATAATTTGCAAAGATGCTACCTTGGAACAATGTCTACCAGTTTTTACCTAAACCTTTTAGGTTTTAATAAAAACATTTTAGGATTTAAAAAAAAAAATAGGTTGACTTGGTGCTTGACTTTTGAGCAGGAGACTCATTCTTTCTGTTATAACATTTTTTGGGGGGAGACAATTAAGCCCGCAGGCTAGTAGAATTTCTGTACTAAACAGCTTTATAAGTCCGGACAACGCGAATGTGTCTTTTGGGCTGCATTTATTTCCTGTTTTCCACTTTTTCGAACGATTTTACAACAAGTGCTCAACGAACGAGAAGTAGTTATCTCTTTATGACCCACAATGGAGTCCACCAAAAAAGATAATGCTTTACAGAGTACAAATAAAACGTATTCAGCAATTTTTTATTTTGTATAATCTTCATATACTGGTTAATAAGGACAAAAAAAAATGTTACCCCTAAATGACCCAAGATTGACGGAAAAAAACTATTTCGCATCAAGAGTTAAAGATGAAGGCAACTAGTCACTCAATCCTTTAAAACTGATGTAAGCATTTTCATCATTTCTGCATAATAAAGTCCAAAAAAGTTCAAAAACAAGATACTCTAAGTCTTCTGGCACCCTAGCCCTCCATCGAGTCCTTCCAGTAAGCCCTTTGGTCAACGATGTAGGTATAACCTGGTGACAATGCCTTAGCTGGCTCAGCTAGATGGTCACCTAGAGGAACCATATGGAAGAGCTGGCTGTCACAAGCAGACATCTAGACAACTTACCAAAGCATCTCTTTAATTTGTTTAGAACACATTTTCACAATTGTTGTTACTGATTTCCCAATATGTTCCATATTAAATGTGGCATTCGCAGTCACCGTCTCCTATGGAATTCTAAATTGGATTTTTCAAACAAGTGTTTCAATTCTTGCATGATGTGGAAGTTAAACCTTTCCATCACAGGTCATGTGGTTTCCACTTAAGTTTCGCTTGTCGTGATTGCTACTCTCTGTAATAGACAAATGAATTATTTATTTAGGTTTCCATTCTCTGCCTTTAATGAATTCGGAAAAGACATCGGGACATATTTTGCCCTAAGCGTAATGCCGTCGCGGATGTATAGGTTTTACCTCTTTACCATCTCACAAATTTCGATGATGTGTAGCTAGATGAGAAACCACGGTATACGTATTTGATAGAAAATTCTGGGAGGATTTTTTTTTTTTAAAGAAAAAAGTGAATATAATAATTGACCAAAACTTCAAAAAGACTATTTAGGGTAAGTTTATTGAATGGTCCAATGTGAGGACTTAATAAAATAATAAAATTCTTTTGTAGCGTGTTTTAACCTTCAAAGAAGATCATAAAATCTAAAGATATACATTTCAGACTTACAAAAATCAGACAAGTTTTTTGTCACTTCTGTCCTCTCTCTCCTCGTTTTGGGAGGTTCATAGGAATTATCGAAAATTGACAAATTATGTTAAAACTGAAATTTGTATGAATTTAAATGCAGATGTCTAATACACATTATATATTTTGACCGACGATCTCTGCTTCCATTTGAATATCTCTGGAAGTAAATATCTCCAAAACAGTTACCTTGGTTAGAAATTTAGTTATGCAAACATCTTTCTTTTCGGGATCTTAAAGCAAAATATATGAAAACATACATATGACAAATTAAACTGTGTGATTAAAATAGATTATTGTTCTTGTAAATGAAAGTTATACAAATAGCCAGCAATAGGGCACTCTTGGTAAGAGCCATGGCTGGGTAAAGCCCCAGCCATGGCTCTTACCAAGAGTTAATGAAAGAATGATGAACTTCAGCACTACGGAATTTGCTGGAACTATATAAAACAATAAATATTAATAATAATAAGTATGTGGGAATTACTCACAGATAATCCTAGGGTGTTTCTTTGGTGCCCCTGGCCCTAGCATTACACATAGACCAACAAACATACACACACACCAACATGCAAACTCGATCTAACACAATACATTAACACAAGTAACCAATTTCCAACACAGTATGCTAGCACCCACACACATTCTGATGCCATACGCTAAAACTCACACCACACAAACTCACTCTAACACCATTCACAAACACCTACATCCACTCTCTAACACACATACTAACCAACTTGCTCTAACACATTAGATTAGCCCAGACATACACTTGCTAGCACACACTCTGACACCATACACTTTACACTAACACACACACACTCTCTGTTTTTCAGAGCTGGCTGTCCAGAGCTGTCCAGAGCTCCTCTTCTCCTGGGGGTGTAGGGTTCAGAGATCTAAAGACTGATAGCCCCTGTACGCTACTTGGCATACACCGAGTTTGTGGGCCAATGCTTTATGAACAATAAGTGATTAGAGTTATAAGATAAACTTGGAATGATAACAATAATATAAATCTTTATGTAATGACTTTCTACGATTTACCTCTTTCTCCCGCCGAGAAATGGATAATTAGATTGTAAGTGCATTTAACTGTCATGTGCTGATCACTGAGGGCTGGTATGCCATAAAATATATGAAATTGAAACAAAAAACCCAGCAGTCACATCTTCCTAATGTTTCCTCTAAATCTTAAGACCATCACAAATCTTCCTTGACCTTACCTCCATCCCTAAGGGGCCTACGGATGAATAGATGAATCGGATTCAGCCAAAAAGGTACTCTGCGTTATAATTCATACTAATTCACAGACGGACGCATACGGACCACTTTAATAAAGGGTTGTAAATTAGGATTCGTGTCTCTGCTTTCAATTAGGATAACGTTAGCCCTAAGACAAAGATACGGCAAGTAGCGTTTTATTGGAAAGTCGAAGCGCCGGCCGCTAGTTATTGGCAAACGGCGTCGATGCGTGAATCAAAAGATCAACTGGGTATTTGTAACGAGGATTTGCAACAATATTTCCCTTTTATACATTATTATCCATGCCTAGGAGTAGATCCTAGAGTCATTACCAACACTCAAGACATGCCGACAATGCATGATTTAGTAATTATCACATTCCATTCCAATAGGGAGATTAAAAAAAAACTGGACCCTTGGTGAGCCTGGAGGACTAGGTTGGGAACCACCTCTCTAAACCGCTCTTTCGACAGGATAACCTGTGCAACAAGTGGATTTTCTTCTCGAAAGGTCACTTTTGATGACATTCTAGATTGTTGATGTGGCTTGTTTGTCATCCCTGGTTCTTTGTCGGTTCTCCCACTGATATATCTGACTTCTCATGATTTTCTTGAGAGACCAATCCACTACAATATATCATTACAAGCAGAAAGCACAGTATCACGGTATGGACAAAGTTTTTGTTACCATAGTAAAATCCTTACATCAAAATGCAATTTACTCTTCCTATTGTCCTCTAATAGATCATAAGCTCACAAGAGCAGCACTGTCTCCCCCTTCTGTACCAGTATGTCTTAACATGGCTTCATCACTTCACAATTTGCATATTGTCAAGGTCATCTTCCCCTTCCTCCTATTAACATCACATAAGTTATGGTGAGTAAAGGTGATGGAAATCCCTTCAGCTTAAATTTAAGGGGGAAGAAGAAGTATTATTATTAAAAACTCATCTACAGACACCAGACAAACCAGAAGGCTTGTTTTTCCCTCAGAAATCTCATGGTGCTGCCACAACCACAAGGCATTCTGGGTAGGCGCATGCAAATAAGGTCAACAATTATGACCTTTGCCTCTATATCCACTTTATACATGGATCCCTTGAAAGTAATCACCCGCTGTAGAGGACGGCCTTTAACAAAACTCGGGTAAGAGGTGCAATAGCCAGATCACCGATTATGGACAGCTGTTTCGTCCTTAATGCATGCGCCTACCCAGAATCCCTTGTAATAGCCCCATGGTATCTGCTGAACCTCTATAAAAAATATGTAATATAATCCATAACCTCTGATAATAACTAATAATAATAATTATTATTATTATTATAGCACTTTTTAGGTGACAGCATCCATTTCCATGACTCAAGACATTAAAAATATGTAATTCAATATTTATATTTGGAAATCAAAAAATGTAATACTACTTCTACTACGAATAATAATAATAATAATATCAAGAATTATTATTATTTTTTTTTAAAAAAAATTACAGTAGTATCTTAAACTGCAATGCGGAATATTGGAGAAAAAAAGCAGAGAGACGACAATTTTTAAAACTTCTACATAAATACATTGTTTGGAAATTAGTATATTTCCACCCGTTTGGATATAGGTAATGTATTTTCTGATCCAAAAGATTGAAAAAAAAATAAATATTCTGCTTGTCTCCATCCATTAGCATTTTGATGAGGACCCCATCTTGCACAAACAACCAAATTGATTTGCTCATTTAAAAACACTTATTTCTGAAACAGACGGTCTGCGCACAGATACACACGCAATTAGACCCAAAACATCTTTTAAAAGATTTCCTGCCCGACTCCGACAAAAGAGTTACAGGCAGAGCTGGGAGAAATGGAGACTTTTGTTCCTGCGCGATATCTTAATGGGATTTTGTCCCTTTTTGTGGGAACGTTGGTGGTTGAGAGTGGAGCGGAAGCCTGAATATCTGCCCATTTACTTCCCGAAGTCACTGGATCGGGTCCAACGGACTTCAAGAAGTGAGACCCTGAAGGAAAAAGAAAGCATTGTTTTTTTCTGTTGACTCCACCGTTACGAAAAATGACTGCAGTTTTTTCTGAAGTAATACTGCGTTTTTTTGAAATGAAAAAACTGCAATACTGCACTTTTACGTCATTATATTGCAAACCTACAGTTGCACTTCAATGAACTGCAGCTTTATTGCATTTGTACTTCTGTACAAAAATAACTGCAGTACAGTGAAGTACAAATGCAGTAAAACTGCAGTAAAAGTGCAGTATTGCAGTTTTTTCATGTCCAAAAAACTGCAGTATTATTTCAGAAAAAACTGCAGTAATTTTTCGTAAGAGTTAAATTGCCATCCAAGGCTCAGTATTATGCTTCGTCTGTTGTAACAGCGATATGGGTTTTAAAAGTAGGGTGATATGTTCCTTTTTCCGGGATATACAGGGATATAACGGGTTATAAGGACGGGAGTAGTTATACGGGAGGAGAGTATATAATATATAATATGAAGAATATACAGG
>VKOC01024856.1:0-25249 GCA_009364415.1 Spea multiplicata | reverse complement strand
ATCCCCAATATTGGAGGAGAAACATTTTAATACGTAAAAGGAAAAAGAAAAAGCAATAAAGCTGAAGAGGAAAGTGTATTTCAAAGGAGGAGGAAAGAGGTCACAGTCTAAAACCAAAGGGTCAAGGGGCTTGGAGTCCAACCCAACACCTACGGAGGCAATAGTGCTGCACGGGTTATCAGAGGCGGTGGGTGAGCTCAGAGCTGGAGGGGGGGAAGCCTTCTTGATTTTTGGGTCCCTGGCTCCGATGTGCAATCCAGCATGATGTTTAACCTATTTTGTGTCTTTCAAGTAATCTCTTTCATTTAATTGTACATTGAACAGGCACAACCAAGTTCTTCAAACAGTGGAAGCCTCCCAACTGTGCCACTTTGCCCCGATTTTGCCACTCTATCCAGCTGTCCCACCGAGCTCTGCCTCTCTCCCTCTTTTCAGGACAGTGGTATTCGGGGCCGCAATCCAACAACCCTCAATTTTATTCCCTGGTGTCTGTCCTGGCCCCCGGAGAATGCATACTGCAGCATACTCAACCCCCCAAGCGCCGCACCCTGGCATCCTTATTTGCAGGGAGGGGTAGAAGTTGGGAGGTTTGTACTGGTATATATATCAGTGTATATCAGAATTGTAACGGCGCCCAAATAGTTCCGAGCTGGGCACACCAAATGCCTTTGGCTACCTGGTCACGGCTTGTTACCCTTATCCATAGAACCTTCTTACCCCCATCTCGCTGTCCATGAGATGGGGTAAGAGGCATGAGTTGGCTCCATGGCTTGTTTTCTTCAGTTCGTATGTGAGTCGAATATTGTTTTTAACTCAACCTGTACATTTATTTCTAAGGAAGATATGAACTTGGCTATCGTGCCTTGAGTCCCATAGGTATCATGAACAGCATAGAAGACATATAGACTGCTTACCAATGACTACTTGGTGCTTGGCGTATTCACAATGAAGCCCGTAGAAATTGGCAAGACAAATACAATGGATCCCATCATAGGTACCATAGGCAATGTATGGGCATCCTCACAACTCATCATAGGTACCATAGGTAATGTATGGGCATCCTCACAACTCTTCCTAGCTGCGGTCTGGGTCGGCTCTGTGACCTTGAGAATCTGACCATCCACCCTGAGACGCGGGTAAAGACCTTAGGGCAAATCCTAAGTGTTCCAAAGCATTGGCTATATTCTTTCCAGATCACACCTACTCCTTTATTTTATGATATACGTAACTAGAAAGTCCTTGGAGGAAGAGTTGTGTTATATTTGCACTATGCACTTATGCCCTAAAGTGAGAGGCATCATATCTCCTTTTAAGTTCTTCGTTGCCAACCGTCTTGGTTGCCCCTTGGCCAGAGTCATCTATTTTTTTCTTGCATATACTTACGCCGGTCTCTGTCTGATATACTTGCCCCCGTTTCTTCAGCTGTTAAAAAAAGGTACTGAAAAATAAAAGTTAAATTACATTATAGACTAATTTGGGGCAAGAGCCTGGAAGGTGTTTTGGCTGTTCAGTTGAGCTGCGATACGTTCCTTCCGAGGTCCTACCTCACCTGGAGCGAAGGGACAGGGCTCTATGATGAGGGGTCACAGGTGGTCTTTTGATAGGACACAAAACGTTCAAGAGTGCCACTCACGGGAGGGCTGGCAGCATTAAGCAAGAAGGGCCAGTCCCACTAGGTGGTCTACATGGTCCAGCAAGAAAAACATCACAGAAGATCCATAAAGGAGCCAGTAAGGATCCAATGCGAGGATCATTTCTGCTCAAAGTCCTTATTGGCTACATGTGTGATAACAAGTAAAACCCACAAAGGTTCTTGAGTCATTGGCCCAAAAGTCTTCTACTAGAAGCACCCTAGGTGGCAACATTTTTGCAGCATTTATTTCTCTCCAGGGTTGGCACATTTATCTGGTTGCCCCTTTTGCCCCAGATCCACCAAGTGGGAATAGAAGGAAAGGGATATATGGACGAGGGGGAGCTTATAGAACCTATAGGCGTTCTGGAGATATATAAGCAGAAGCTTGCATTGGGTCCCACTAATAACGGCCATGCCATTGGAGGCAAACGTTTCTTGCCGTCATGGTATCTGCAGCTTCTGTTACCCCTTCTCACATTACAGGATATACTACTAGTGGCGGAATACCATATTATCCATGAAAATATAAAAAAATAAATACTAAGGGCGAAGAAAAGCCATTTGTAAATATAAACCGAATGGCTAGAATAGTCCTTTTGACTCAAACGGCAACTTTTTTCCTACCCAGAACAGATATGACCTTCGGTGATCGAAACACGTCAAAGTAGACATTTAAAGATCACTTTGTTTGCTAATCTTTTTACAACAGAATGAGTTATCATGTTACTTTTATTGCTCTGTATATACACACAACAGCTTCCCAGCAGAAGTGGTAGAGGGTAATACAGTGAGGGGATTTAAACATGCGCGGGATAGCCATACGGCTCCTGAACCTAAGGTGAGACCAACGACTTATTGAGTCTTTACCGCAGGCAGACTGAAGGGGTTTATGTAAGAATGGAATTTAAATGGCCCATGGTATTGTCCCAATAAAATCGGGTTATTGTCGCAAAAATATTACAGAGCTTAGCGCCATTAAAATAGAGCGGCAATCATTAACTAGAAAGAGGAGGTCGAGAAGTAAACGCGTTGCTCTGGATAGCAAAGGGGCCGATATTTACGTATATGACCGACCTGGTCCTTGGGATGTTTCTCGACGTGACGTCACAGTGCTATACGAGTTTAGGGCACAGATATATCAGTCATGGAGTCAAGGTTGAGCTTCTGTTAATAACCGAGCCTATTTATGCCTTTTTCCTCTCCTTTTCTTTCCTCTCTTTTTCTGAAGGGTTGGATCGGTGGCTGAACGCTAAGTTCTGTAATGGTCTCAGCCTTCCTGACTACCGTGTTCAAAAGCTCAACCTTGGGGCAATGGTAAGTGTTTTAACGCCGATATATCTGTGTATTAAACTCTTCTTCATGAAAGAAGACTAACCAGAGGTCAAAGTCTACAACTAGAGGGTTCGTGGAGTACGATTTGGATTACTGGCCCGTCTGACTCCCCTCTGCCTTACGATTTTGTACCTTGATAGCCTGATCTGGGTGCCATACCCGGCTATCCTCACTACTCTGTGTAACAACCTTGGCCTTGTCTGACTACCCATTTAGTCTACCGTGCCCTGCTTTGGCTATTACCTGCTTTGCACACCTGACTTGGCATCCTGTGGTACCTGTCCTGGCACCTACCTACCTATACGGCTATCCAGCAACTCCTGCAGTGCTTTTCTACCTATACTCAGTGCCTATTTATATCTGCCTATATATATGAGCCTTTTTACTGTTGGGACCATCAAAGACCCTGTCCTCCTCTCTCGGGGCTCAACCCCTTGCCTCTTATTATTGTACGAAGATCTCATGCCGTGTGCGATGGCCGCGACAAGGCACTCGTGACAGTTTAGATGTAATGTAAGGAACTTTTACTTAGCATGGGATAGACATATGGTTCCTGCATTTAAAACGAGATTAAAAACAAAGTTAGATTTTTTTGAGTCTTTACAAAAAGAAAAACCGGCAGACTAGACGGACTAAATGGGTCTGAATGGATCTTCTAGATTTCTATGGTCTTTACAAATGAAACCAGTGCCACCAAGTGGCTAAAGGATGCATTGCATACTACATTGACTTTGATGGTAGAAATAGACCTCCATTGGAGGACTAGATGAGCTCATTATTTATTATCTCCTATCAAATTCATCAGTTTTTTTCAGTCAATGGAGGATTCAATCCATCATCCCGCACCCTCCAGCGGCTATTTTTTTTTTTAGGCAGAGAAGTTTTTGAATTTTGAGATTATTATTATTTATTTAACCTCATCATCCCACAGGGAATGGAGGGGGTATTGTTGAGCACATGCCACTGAGACGGATAGCTGTGCATTCACCCCCAATTTTTTTATGTTATTTTTTTTAAATAAAAGAATGGTTACCGGAGCTCTTTTTGTATAAATAAGCGCTGCGTAAACTGTTGGCGCTATATAAATAAAAGATAATAATATAATAATAATATAAATATGTGTGTTATCAGTTATTTAATATTTATAACTATTTAGTATTATTTTGGCATTTACTAGGAGTAAATGCCTGTCATTAAACTGACATGCCTAAAATATTTTAGGTTTTTATTCTTTTTTCTCTCACTCTCTTTGGCCCCTCCACTTTCTTGTTGGCAACTTATAATGGAAATGAATCCGATTATTGGCGCTTGTCATCCACCTGTAACAAGAATCGTTCCCAATAACACCATTCCACCGCTAACACAATGGTCCCCAAAGTCCTCCTACTGACCTGGTCCTTCATCTCATCTTAGAGCTTTTCTCATTGTCTACCTAAAACAATGGTCGCCATATTCCTCCTACTGACCTGGTCCTTCGTCTCAACTTAGAGCCTTTCTCAAGTAAAGCTTTCTTATATTCTTAACATATAGCGGAAACATTTAATCGCTTGCCTATTCAAGACCCGCGCAACGATGATCAGTGAGACCACCAGTCCTCAATTTCCAGTTCATATACGGGATCAGCAAAAGGTCATCCTGCATCCAAGACGAGACCAAGGACAAGAAGGACCCAGGGTAGGTTCAGGAAGATAAAATAGAAGCCCAAAACACAAGGAGGCAAATACTCTCTTTTGCCCCTGGTATGGGGCAATTGGCATCTGCTTCATGGGTTTTTTTTTGCCTTCCTCTGGATCAACACAGTAGGGACACAATAGGTATATAGGTTGAACTTGATGGACTTTGGTCTTTTTTCAACCTTATGAACTATATTACTGTTCAGTTCTGCCCAGCATAAATGGACATGGAAAGAACTGTCAACAGAACCCTTAAGAGCAACATAGAAATAATCCAACCAGGGGGTAAATGCTGCCTGAAATTCTTAGTATGTAGTTGGAATTCCAAGTACAAGAGTCAAAAGGCATTTATTTTTCCAATCCACTTCCCTGTTATACAGAATTTGTCTATTATTGCAGAAACAGACCAACCAGCCAATCTATTTTCTTCTTTCCCGATCTATTTCCTTGTTCAGCTAATCTCTGTTACTTTTGTAACTTAAGGTCGTATAACAACGTTTAATTATCCGTCACGCAAAAGGACCAATAAACTAAGACATTAATGCCAAGGGATCTTTATAAAAGTATCCGGCATCGAAGATCCGATTGTTTTAAGGTGGAAATCTTAAGATGGATACTTTTTACTGGTTTGTTTTTTTTTACTCCTGGTTCTTTCATATTCCTTAATTTTTAATGAGAAGAAACTTTAAATTGTAAAGGTGATAACGAAACATTGTCTGAAACAATGATTGATTCAGAATTGATTCATTAATACCTTGTAAAATTTCTTAAGGTATGTCAAATTAAAGGCCTACGGAACCAGGTGCAGGCTAGCCCAGGGGCAAATCCCCCCCCCCCGGGCTAATCCAAAATTCTTCATAAAAGGGACAGTCCGAATTGGAACCGGGCCAATAGTGGAGGAAAGAACCCAGCGGGGTCACGTAATGTATGTGTGAGCAGCCAGAAAGAGAGGCGTGGATGAGGTAAAGGAATGAGGGGAATGAGAGAGGGGAATAAGTGAGTATGGATGTGTGGTAGAGTGAGTGTGTATGTGTATGTGCATGAATGTTTATGTGTAAGTATGTGTGAGAGGGAGTGTGTCTTAGTATGAGTGTGTAAATGTGTTTTAGAGTGTATGTTAGTATAAGTGTGTGTACTAGAATGAGTGTGTATGTGTGTGTGTGTTAGTGAGAGTGGGTATGCACATGTAAATGTGTGCCAGTGCATATGTAAGTTATTGGGGGAGCAAGGGGCCGATGAGGCCATTTAGCTTTACCTTCCCCCCCAGGTCTGAAGGTGCCAGCCCTCCTCTGCTGATGTCACAAAGCACGCAATGACTCTCCCCTAAACATTGCTTGCATTGCAACGTAAACGCACACGATGAAACTCTGAGGAGGAATAAAAGGTTTTTGCCCACCTCCAGCACCTGCAAAAGAATCCGTTCCAGTTTGTATCAAGGGGATCTGGACACATTTGTATGGCTATTTTATATCAATTGAACCCAATTGAGCAATTACTTTGATCTCAATTATTTCCAGAGGTTTGCTTTCATCATCATCAATTTTAAATTGAGGATAGCTTCCGCTGCAAGGAAATTTATTGTTAAATTCACTAAATGTGTACCTGAAGTTGGACGTTTAGTGCATGTTACTTGACTATGTGAACCTGGAGCTGAAACAAATACTGGCGGGCATGGTTTTAGAGTTTGTTGTTCTGTTTCCCATTCGTCTGGGCTTTAGAGGTTTCCTATATGATACAGTCGTGGCCAGAAAATGTTCTCAGCTCCTACAAAAGAGGGGTATCGAGGGAGGAAAGACAGACAGGGTGAAGCAAATATACCCAGTCACACACACATATACACCAAATTGTGTTGAAAAGGGCTGCAAATGTCTAGCCGAAATGTTAAATTATAATTTCCTAAAGCATTTTTACTTCCAATATTTTTTTTTTTCAATCATATGTAAGATATTACCCTGTGATCAGATATACATGACAGGTTACTCACCCAGTTACTTATCTGGGGTTATGATGCATCTAGATCAGAGATAACATTCCTGCTCATAAAACAAGTGGATGGTATTTCGTGGAGGTGTCTCATCGTCTGTTAGAGTTTGGACTTGGATGTAGAGAATTGTGTGTTTGTGTGTGTGTATCGGGACAGGCGTACTGGATGGAAGACACAACATACTGTATGACTGATCATCAGTGATGTACGCAGGCGATCACAACACCCCCTAGAATCGCCTAAATCCGGATATTCTTTAAAGATCGTCCATGCTGTGGTATGTATTTAATGACACAAGGTCAACCGAGAACTGAGAGTTAGTAGAATGTCCACACTTTCCACTTAAAAATATTAATTGAGCTTGGAAAAAAGAGTGCAGGATGCTGGTGTGTATGGTCAGTGGCATTAATAGCAGGAAGAGAGAGGAGGTTCCGTCACTTTACAGATCTCTGGTAAGACCTAACATAGAGTATTGGGGACTCTTCTGGAGACCCCCATCTAAAATGATGAATGGTTTACAGGATAAAACTTAGAAAATCTCAAAAATAATATTGATATTGATTAATACAAAGTGATATCCACAAAATATATTTAACTTTGCATATGGAGTGAAATACCGTCAAACTTCCAGATTTGGAGTATGTATGAAAGGAAAAAATATATAGTGTAATACTGCAACAGTTAAATAATTTGTGCGGTTTAGTAGCGTACTCACGTATACAAGAAGACAGGAAGGCTCCTCAAAGGTGATAATCTTTAGATATTATATAAGGATGCAGTTAAACTTCCAGATTTGGAATATAAATGAAAGCAAAAAATATATAATGATTTGTGTAGGTAAGGGGGCACCTCAAAATCAGAGGTAATGGCCTTTTTTTGTCCTTATAGAGAATAAGACAAATCAATTTAAATATATGTAACTAAGTGTATGCCATAAAATTAGTAGCTTACATTTAAAATATCCAGCATGCAATATTTCCAGGTAAAGATCAAAAAAATAAATAAATGTAAAAAAAAACCTTCTACCTGGCCACCTTTGAGAAGCCTTCCTATCGTCTGGTATTTGTTATTATATTGCTCGAATATTACACTATATATTTTAATTTTTTCCTGTTCTTTTCAGCATTACGATAACATAAACCTTGGCAGATCTGCCACTTTATTATTTATTGTGAAGGGTAAAATTACATTAAAAAACCCAATGTAGACCCTTTTTTTTAGTGTCTACAACAGCATTGAAGTTATATTTATATCTCAGACAAAGGTTAACATAACTCTTACGTATGAATATATTTTTAAAGCACCTAGTTTTTAAAGGGGCTTTATTTTTCTTTTTTGGTATCAGTGAAGTTTGATCCATTACACTTTTACCCCATATATGTAGATATCTGTGGCATATGGTATGTGAATTCAATAGTTTTGATATATATATATATATATATATATATATATATATGTTTTTTTTTTATTTATTTATTTTTTAATTGGCATATGGTAAAAAAAAATATTTTTATAAGCATATTTTCGTCAAACTATATATATGCAGTGTATTTGGTATGTGTTTATGAAGTGATTGTTTGATATATATGTTATTTCTGTTCATCGATGTGTACCGATGTGCAGATAATATAGGATAGAATCTTATGTGATGGGAGTGGGAGAACATCAGTGCACTAAAAAAGTCATCATACACGGAACGCCTGAAGTCACAATTTACTGCCACTAATCCTTTTCAATACAATATGCAGATTAAAATATATTAAATAACACAAAACCTTTACTTTTCCTCTAACTAATCTCTGATTTCTGGGCCTAGAAACCACATCTGGACACGCTCTACCACACCGACACCCAAACACACACACCAGGACAGGCTCTGCCACACCGACACCCAAACACACATTAGGACAGGCCAAGCAACAACGAAGCATAAAAAATGTTTTTTCTACACAGCTTTGTCGTTAACCCCCCTTTTATATTTTTGCCCCTTGTGTATTAATGCCCAAGCCAGGCCCCTATTTTGTATTGATTAATGTGTATCTCCCCCCTTTGTGCATTTATACCCCCACACCCTTGTGTATTGATGCCCCCCACTGCCACGTGTATTACCCCATTTTTATATTTGTTTTGTAATGTCAAAACCCAGCCATACCCCCCTTTTGTGTTATTTAATTTTTAATGATGTCCCAAGGCAATTCCTCCCCCCTACTTTGAATATGGCTCCCCATTCCTCTAACCCCTAGCTATTTTTTAGGAAATACTTAAATTTTTGCTTTTTTTTTTTTACTGCTCTCCCCCAACGTGACCATCATCTCCCTGTCACAAAGGCATGGGATGGAAAGCCTCACTGTGGCACTGCCACTGGGTGGCCGGTTTGAATGTTGGTCTATTGGCCCACGGACCGGAAATTTCATGGTGGGCCAGTCCGGCCCTGCAACTGGGGACGTCTTGTCACACTAACTCACAGAGTACTTATGTAGTCTTCTTTAGTTGGGGTGTCAGGGAGATTAAACCCGTTTTCCATGTTGGCCCTATAAGTGATCACCTTTGATGAAAGACTCTATCTCCTAATTGACTTTAGTGCAGGGTAGGACACCGTGTCCTAAAAGAGAGGATCCCAAAAGTGTTCTTCACCCTCGAACCTGTTCCCCGTTGGGTTGAGCCACTCGTTGGGTTCGAGTGGCTGTGGGACTTGTGATGATCCTCCAAGAACCTGGGACTAGGGAACATGAGGACTTGGTACCAAAATACAACATTCAGTGACATCAGGCGCTAGGCCAAGGAGTCATGATTTCACTCCCTAATACCTGCATGCCTGTGGCCATCTTTAGAGTGGCTGTGGATGGGGCGCGAGGACGCAATTGACCTCTGCATCCCGAGTGAGCTGGGGCAAAAGTTAAAGAGGGAATGGGACGGCCGGGTAATCTGGCATTAGGACCCCTACCTTCTGTAGTGAGGATCACCGGCCTGAGGATGGACCTGTCAGGGGACCAGAGGATGCGAACCCTCAACGGCCGGACAGTGACATTTTCCTTAAAAAACGTTTAAAACCCACAGGATAAGAACTGCTTGATCTTCAATTATACACACTGTAAATGATGCAGAAAAATGTGATTATTGCATTTATCTTATCTTAGTCAGCTGCTATCTTTTGTAATGATGTCTTGTAACGTATTTTACGTGATATAAACACGACACTCCATTCCCTGTACAGCGTAGCCTTCACGTAATAGCGTATAGATAATGAAAATCATATCTACAAAACAACATTAGTAATATAAGAACATACACAATAATTTAAACTGGTTTCAAAAACAAGTGGTTTTAGACAAATATATGATATAAGGTGTATTTCATAATTTCAAAAAACATAAAAATCTGTAAACATTATTATTATTGAACAAAAAAATCTCGATCCTTATGTTTTCCTAATCTGCTTGATTTAAAGGGCCACACCATCCATTATATGCACTCTAATGCAGGGATCCCCAAACTCGGCCCTCCAGCTGCTGCAGGACTACATCTCCCACAATGCTCCTTCAGCTAAGGGGCTGGCTGAGGAGTATGGGAGATGTAGTCCTGCAGCGGCTGGAGGGCCGAGTTTGGAGATCCCTGCTCTAATGCATATGATAACAGCATGGTCCAAGTATTGATGGGTGCTCAGGTGCGGGGGCCACTGCCCGCAGGGTGGGAGAAATGGATGTAAGATGCCTGGTGGGCCGCTAGGTGGTAGGTTCACCTATTCCAAAATATTCCCAGCAGATTGGGTCTTGGGTCGGAGTAACAACGGGGCATTTGCCCCAGGATCCATGTGTCATGTGACAGGATCAGCCAGTAAGAAGCTGCGTTAGTGGTCACATGTTACAGCTAATAAGAGCGGACGCTGCTTGGCTGTCTGTTTGTAAGGAAAGGTTTTATCTTGTCTTGTCTGATGGTTACCTAGCTGTATATGTGAATTTAGTTTTCTTTTGCACCTTCCATGCTGCGTTGTGAGAACAAAAGCGATTCCCCTCCCCCAGTTTTGTTTGTGGTCACCTTCCAGTCCCAGGGTGGTTTGTGCTGTGACTGCCTATGGGTGTAGTGTAGTAATACTGAGCAGCCAATGGATTTGCCAATACATTGTATATATATATATATATATATATATATATATATATATTGATAAAAATGTGCCATTTGGTGGCTGCTGGTCTTAAAGCGCCAGCAGACGTCTAGTCATCCCCAGTCCAGACCTGCTGGCCTAAAGGTCCTGCTTCATTCCCTCTGTGACAGCGTGGCTTCTCCATCTTTTGGGTGATATATCAGGTGAGGTCCTGTGAGAGGGGAAAACAAGAAGACCAAGGTGCATTTTGGAGCTCCCAGACAGTGGGCTCGTGTCACTGGGTATGTCTTGGGGTGAGGGGCACTCCTTGAATACCATGTGGTGGTTTCCTGGACCAATTTCAACCATGTATACAAAAAAACAAAATATTGTCTGCGCTTATCACCCTAATAAAGTTGGCAACAAATTTCTGAAGTAATACTGCAGTTTTTTGGACATGAAAAAACTGCAATACTGCACTTTTACTGCGCATTTAATGCACGTTTTTTTATATTGTAAACCTACAGTTGCACTTCAATGCACTGCAGCTTTATTGCATTTGTACTTCCGTACAAAAATAACTGCCGTACAGTGAAGTACAAATGCAGTAAAACTGCAGTAAATGTGCAGTATTGCAGTTTTTTTCATGTCCAAAAAACTGCAGTATTACTTCAGAAAAACTGCAGTAATTTTTTCGTAAGGGTCTGTTGCCAACTTTATTAGGGTGAGAAGCGCAGACAGTATTTTGATTTTTGTATACATTGTACAGCCAACACACTGTATTTGCAGTGGCTCACACTGTTTGGTAGGCCTCATATTATACATTTGTATTATTTGAGCCTGAGACTAGCTTAGCACAAGGGGTTCTGTCTGTACCCCACGATGCATGACGGTTAGTGGGATGGTACAGACAGGCGCAATGAAACACAGCACAGGTAGAATACTTGGAAAGGTACTGTATTCATGAGGGTAACAGGAACAGCAAGTACAGGCAGTAAGTCTCTAGGCAGGATGCCCACTGGCGCGGCAGGATCAGGTACGGGCACAGGTTACAAGGCCAAAGCAGAGCGGTCCAAACACTCTAATTTAAAGGCCCTGACTGAAGGGCAGGGCAGGTCTCTTAAAGGCAGGGCTTCACTCAGGTAAAAAGGCTCAGCTGTACTTGGTAATCTGATTCTTAGCACTCCAGAAGGAGGAGGGTGGCCACTAGTGGTAGCAGATGGACATGACAGCAAAATAATTATGCATGGTCCGGGCTAGCAGAGTGGAATCCTGACAGAAGCGCAGGCAGTATTTCGTTTTTTGTATACATTGTACAGCCAACACACTGTATTTGCAGCGGCTCACACTGTTTGGTAGGCCTCATATTATACATTTGTATTATTTGAGCCTGAGACTAGCTTAGCGCACCGACATTTTTTCTTTTCCCAATTTCAACAATACCACTCATGGTCTGGGCACATAACTGGCCATAACTGGGCAACACTTTTTATTATGTCTTTTTCCCCCCTAACGTGTCTATTATTTTTAATTTTTAACTAGACTTTTATTAGCCTTATCCAAAGCATAGCAATGCAATATGTATCATTGATAGACCGTGTTTTTTCCATAATTTTCATTTATTTATTTATGTGATTTTTGATGGAAGATGACACGTTAGCCTTTTCACGTCTACCTTCCCTTGAAGACTTTAGTGGTTCCCCGAGAGACCTTGAAGGTCCGATCCTCCTGCTGACCATTTGGGTCAGCATATCCCCTCAAGGAGTGTGGCCACAGAAGATGAAGGCTGGTGGCCCGCTGTGGTCTTAAAAGGGGCACAGTATTTCCCTCAAGTCTTCACTTACCGTTCAGACTGCGACAAAAGCATTGAGGATTGCCCCGGGACCCCCAACTTCAACAGCTAGTCTGTGCCATCATTGCCCCCACACAACTGGTCTGTGCGACTACTGTGACCCCTGTAGTTAGCTCCAAAGTCTTGTGCAGGGTTGTCCTCGACTAAATCCCCAGCCAGGCAAGAAGCCCCTTGGTTGCCCCACAGATGTACACGCCATGACTTTCTACTTCTGGAATACTAATAATTATTATGCAATATTCTGCGTAATATAAACATTTATTATAGTTTTCCAAAGCTTCAAAATTATTTTTTCATCATGTTATTTTAGTGCAAATACATTAATATATTGAAAGGGAGTTGCACTCCAAAAAATGCAGAACCTGTAATTTAACCTGTTGGGCACAGGTATAGGAATTTATTGGAAATTTATTGCACCTTTTTTGCTTTATTATTTAAACATATTCCTTGTATTTTGGTGTCATATACTTTAACATTGAATAATTAGAAACTTTAATAAATAAAGACATTCATGTAATTAATTAAAGTTTTTTGCATGTGATAAAATAGAAAAAATCACTTTAAAAGAAAATGCACAATAAAATACAATATACACTGCGTTGGAATTGCCCATTCACCCGTCGCAGCTATAGAAAAACAAAACAAACAAACAAATAAAATATATATTTATATTTAAAATCAATCCTGATAAATTTAAATGATGGTTGATATAAGTAAAGCTGGTAAATGTGCAAAATATATATCATAGTTACAGGACCATTTGCTTGCGTGCCATTTCACATTTGGCCACTAGGGGGCTACAATAACCCGCAAGCTAACAATACCCTGTCTGAAATCCTCTACAGAATTGTCCTGATCATGACACTGGGTTTTCAAAGGGGTAGATGAGTATCTTTTGCCGGTATCCCATTGGCCGAAACCTATGAGAGCACCCCTGTTCTCAATAAAGGATGCCTTAAAGGGGCCCAATGCTTCTGATTTTTCTGTAGGTCGCTTCTGTGTTCTGCCGGAGGATGTCAAGAAGCATGGAGGGTGTGAAGAAGGATTATATGTGGGAAACTTCAGGACGCTGTATCGTCATCTGGGAAAGATAAGAAAAAAAATATTAAAATAATATAATATAATAACATAATATTAACATAAGGAGCCAGAGGGATTGGAGAAAGCAAGTCAATCGAATCAGATGGATATTTGCACAAAAAAAAGAATAGGAATAGAAACGTGCCGTTTTGGTTTGACTTAAAACTTTTTATACCATTCTCAGGGTCGACGATTAGATTCTGGGGGTCATAGAGGCCGGATAAGACACCTTAATATTCTATAGCGATCTCATCACGCGTATTGGGGAACTGACACCATTGCTGCTTTTGGTAAAACTAAGTTCGTTCGTACAAGTTCGTCTTGTACTTTTTGTTTCTCAATGAATGTAGTTGTTTTGGATATACTTAGTTTAGAAAGCCGAGATCGGGGCCGGCATTACCTAATCAATTTACGGTCCCTTCTCTTCGCCCTAACCTTACAAAGGCTGCCTGAACCAATCAACAACAATCAGCAACTTACTAGCGGAGAGATAACATAATGAAAAAGGAAGAATCATGCAGCTTGTGGGAAGAGGGTGGCAGCTGCCATGGTGTACTCGTAAAGGGTGTTTTGATGTATGTATGTGTAAATAGTATATATATATATAGTATATATATATAGTGTATATATAATATATATTATATATATATAATATAGTATATATATAGTATATATATATATATATATATATATATAATATATATACACATATTGCTTATTTTAATTTGTATACTCCATTTAGGTTGCTATTATTGATAGCCATTATCAGGGTCGACGACTAGATTCTGGGGGTCATACAGGTCACCTGTTTTGGAATACAAGTATGGGTACGGTCATCTGACGATACATTTCTTTGTTATTGCCGGTTTTTAAGATGCCCAAAGGAAAATACTCCCACCATATAGGCTTATATTAAAACAAAAAAAAGTGTAGGGAAGAAAAGGGTGGATGAGGAAGAAGAAGAAGGAAAGGGTAACACGGGTATCTGCACATACCTTGGTAGTTGTGTCTACTTTTTCTAGTCTGGGTTTGAAAGCTTCCTTACTTGATGAGTAACTATTTACTCTGCTTGAGCCTGTGCAGAAACAGACATTCAGACACAAAAACAAGATGATTAAGAAAAAAGTGACAAATTATGACAGTTTTCTCAATTTTTCCATTATTTAGTTTTGTTTAATATGCTTTCTTTCAAAACAAAAAAAAAATAACGTAAAATTCGGACACAGAATTTGCTGCTATTCTACAAAATCTTCCCTTTTCCTCCATGATGCGAAATTTCTTTCCATTGATTGACCCCTTAAGCCACCAATCAGTGGCAGAAAAATGCTCCCATTGAAATTAAGGGGAACACTTTACACGTGAGCCCTGGATCTGAATTAAGTTGACTACATCACCCGCGGGGAGATTTATTCGGGCCGTATGTATCTCCCGCAGGGCAGTTGGAGTGTGTGTGGGGGGCAAATGCCTTTGAAGGGGGTTCTGCAGAATCCTCCCCATGCATTTACAAAATGGGCAACAACACAAAAATATAAAGAAGCCATGCCCCTACCATCCTATTTTATGTATTAAAGTGCATATGATGGCGGGGTGTCCCTTGATTATCGTGGGATGCTTGATTTTATAATATACTACCAGCTATATAATTTATAACATTCCACGTATTCCACGTAGCCCCCCCCTCTTGTAATAAAGTAGCGTTACTGTGGTTTGGACTTTAGAACGTACCGTCTTCTCCAGTTCCTTCATTCTGGAAGGTAAATCCCTCCGATGAATTCCACTCTTCGTTATCTGCGTACCAGACATCTCCCTGATTACTCAAAAAATCATCCCTGCGTGCATAACGAACGACAGCAAATTAATAAAAAATATATACATTATTACATATATAATACAATGACTCTTGGTGAGAAGGTTATAGCACAGCTTCATGAGAAAACCAAATTGATTGACATTTAGATAAAATCAGTAATCATAACTCATTTTAATATCAGTGTTGATAGCCTCCATAGATTAAATAGACCAGTTGAGGAAATCTGCCCCCCCTGGTTCTTTAACAGGGAGACTACTGCCCCTCTTGACCTGCCAATGGCTGGAGTGCTAGCCAGGTCATGACAATAAAAACTAGGGCCTTGTTGCCCGTGGGTCTTTTACGGGGCTGCAGGTTGACGCACAGTCCATGTAGACTGTCAGATCCTCCCTGCCGAGGTATCCGACAGCTCATACGGACATTGCTGGTGCCTGTACTGTCGGCGACCAACTACAACGTTATAGGATAATGGGTGGCAAGTTACATTTAGATAAAATCAGTAATAATAACTCATTTTAATATCAGAAAGGTATGTTTTTTTTTAAACAAGGCCTTTCTTTTCAGTTTTCATGTAATTTTAACTCATTTTTACGGCTAGTACAGCACTCAAAGAAAAGATGTGTTGATCCAGGGATGTTTAGGGAACAGAAGCCCCTGAATGCCCTCTAAAGGGCAAGAGTGGAATATTTTGTGCCCTTCCTCGTAACTTAAAGCCAGCAACCCTATTGAAGATCCTCAGACCTCCGAGAAGACTCACTCCAGGGCAAACTTTTGGAACCATTGGGAAAGCTAATTTCTAGATTTTTTTGGATTGTACCGATTAATCTAGATTTGTAGATTATAAAGTGGGCCCAATGAAGGCTCAACCACGAGACGGGGGCTTACGATTTATTGTGTTGCTTTGCTCTGTATAAGAACACGGCCACAATGATGATGACAATGAAGAAGACGGCGGTGGCAGCTCCAATGCCCCCTAATAATCCGGCCTTTAACACTCGTCCTCGGCACTGCGGCTTCATATAGATATAGATGTCCGTGTTCGGGCAACTATGGAGAAAAACAGCAATAAATCCAACTACAAATGAATGCTGGAACTAAAAAAAATCATAAATTACATTATCAATATTAATATTATTTAATTTAAATTGTTGGGTTCTTTTAAAGTTATTCAGTTACTGTTTTCCAATTCAGATGCCCACCAAAAGGGCGTATTTTTTCTTTCTCATAAAGAAAAGGAGCATAAGCTTCACCAAATATGTGTGCGGAGGACGCTTTTTTAAAAAAAAAAAAAAAACAAAAAAAAAGATATCTGTTTCCATACAGTGATTGTCTGTCCCGGAATTAATTCATACAGGGGATCCCAATAGAAGTTCCAGGAAAAGGTCCCGTGACTATTAGTGAACCACGAATATTAAAATCCTTTACAAATGTAAAAAATAGTAATAAAGTGACCAGTTACCGCGGCTACAGATAAGGGGGTAACCCTCTAGACACCGAGAAGAAAAATGATGGTAGCGATACGTTCAAAATATCCGTAAACTGCGACTTTTAATTAGTATTGATATAAAAGAGCTTTAATAAATATAAATATATATAAATATAAATATATATGTGTGTGTGTGTGCAGTGGGGCATCCGACCTTTAGAGTCTTTCCGTTGGATAAGACTCAATTGGCCCATCTAGTCTGTCCCTTTTTCCTTCTCTATAAGCTCAAACCGTAATAATCATTCATTGGTCTCGTCTTAGATTCAGGATAGCTGTACGCCTATAACATGCATGACAACCTCTACGGCGTCTGCAGGGAGGCTCTTCCACCTATCTACCACTCTCTCAGTAAAGTAACGTCCTGGCATGACATTTCTCCTCCTTTGAAGTAGACTTCCCTTTGGTACTTTGTTAAATCCCCGTATCACCTATCTATATTTACTTTTTCTTAAAAGTGGCTCATTTTTGACCAAAACATCCGGATACTCACTAGCACTGCGCGCCCTTATCTTTCAGGATTTGACAGGTACCAGTAGTACAGTTTACAAAATTTCTGGAGTTTATATCGCAGTCAGACACGCATATTAGACCATCTGCCGTGATCAAAGGGGTGTAAAATTCTTTGAAGCCAAGCTCAAATCTTTCTTGGCATTGTTCTGAAAAACACAAGACAAAAATGGTTTCAATATTTCATTTGCTTCGGTTTTTTTAGAACCAACTGTGAGCGAAGAAAGAAGAACCAGAGCAGCGGAGGTACCAGATAGTTGAGATTAGTGTCTGTTGCCCTTGAGCAACTACTTTTAGAGAACTATGCGTACCCTTCAGCACCCTTTCTTGCCCAAAGCCTCCGCAGGTTATTGTCTCTATAGGCAGCGCATTCTAGAGCTTTACAGCCCTTACTGTGAAGAAGCAGAAAAGCACAAAAGAACAAGAGGTCCTCTGACACCGGAAGAGCGAAGGTTTCACACACAACAAAGGAAGAGATTCTTCACAGTGAGGGAAATAAAGGTACGGAATCCACTGCCGAGAGGGAAGGTTCTATCAGATACAATGGATGTCTTCAAAAAGAGTAAAAACAGAACAGAACGGGCCATAAACAATAGAATAAACATTAATTTAGAGCTTCTTGATCCAAGGAGAAATCTAATTGCCTTTTGGAGTCAAGAAGGATTTTCCCATCTAAGTGGCAAAATCCAAAAGAATAGCTGAATTGTTTTGTTTTTTTTTGCCTACTTCTGGATCAAAAGCAGAAACGAAGAGTTAGAAGGGTTGACCTTGATGCACTTACTATAGGTCTTTTTTAACATAAATGACTATGTTACTAAGTCCACCTTTGTTTTAGATGGAACCATGGCTGTTCTAATCTTAATAAGTGTCCTCTTGTTGTCTGCTCTGTATGTAGTGTGAAGATTTCACCCACAATAACCCTTTAAGGACCTTGAATGTATTTGTACATCGTGATGAGGTCACTCCCTAGGTGCCTCTACAGCAAATAAAAACACTTTAGCCAACTGATCCCCATAGCTAAGATCCCACACTCACTCGATTCATATTAAACTTCATGTAGGTAGGGTTTCTTTTCAAATGCATCTTTTTTTTGCAAAGCTGTCCACCCCACAGGAGAGTGATATGCACGGACCTCTCTAAATATATTTTTTAACCATTTAATCCCATTCACCCCAATGGGCAGGTTGTGGGCTGCCAGGTGCTTAGATGTCCCTCAAGGGCATTTTATCCCCCCAATCCCACCAGACACAAAATGGGGTAACAGGATTTTAATTGTCAGCTACATCCCCCAGTTTTATTTCACTAAGCCACCACCCACCCTACCACCGGGGGTTAGGGAAGAACTTGTCTTGTATAGTCAGTTTAGTGAATAGAACCACGAGGCTCCGTCATCATATGGAAAAGCACCCAACGAAGCATCTTTTAGAATGGCTGTAGACTCTTTTCTGATACAGTACAATGAAATACTTGCTCGCCAGGACACGTTAGACGCAGATCGCTGGTCTCACCCATTAGTTAAAATCCAGGGAAAATGTTTGGCACGTAATCAGGACAGCGTGGGACTTACCCGCTTCAGTTTTTGGAGGCTTTGGCTCTACAGATGGGTTACTGATACACAAACTAGCTGTAAGGATAGAAGGAGAAAGGAGGTTACTTCAGCAACAGTATGATAAACTTTGACCAAATGGCTTCATCTATACATCAGGTAATTGTAACAGTGTCCCTAGGGTGCCTGCCTATCACGATGTAACATTAAATGGGAATCCAACCCAACATTATGAAATAAAGCCTCTAGTCAAAGGAGCCATGGGCAACTAAATATATATATATATATAATATATATTTTTTCCCATACTGGGGTGCATTGAGATCCTGATTCCTTTCAAGGAGTTATAGAGAATTTGTTTTTACATTTTTACACACACAAGCAGATGTCGGTAAGGTCCAGCCGACCAAAAAATTATGTCCATTCGTGTAGAGGAGATAAAAGACAAGAAAAAAAATCTTAATTTAATGAAATAACAAAGCTCTTTCTGATCTTTCCTCCTCCACGCAGAGCTCTATAAAGACACCACGTGGCGTATAAAATATTATTACGTACAATTGCCCCCGGTTGTGCAGTTATCCACTTGAGCGAGTTGTTCCAGCTGTAACTCAACATTGGTGAGTATCTCTTCATACTGTTCAGTCACAGTCACGTTTTCCTTAAATTCAGCCTCTACAATCACATCATGGTCCACTATGATACTTCCCTTTCTGTGAGAAACATACAAAAACACGATAAACCATATCTTTTTTGGGGGTCCTCTCTCATCGAATTCGGGTCTGTCTCGGCATAAAGATACGGCCTATGCACAGCGCGTTACACTGTGCATTGGGTTTTAATCTGTGTATGTCTCAGACGCACACATCCTAAAGGCTCGTAAATGAGCTCTAGGCTACCCAGTATCTATACTGGGTAGCCTAGAGCTCAATGCTGCAGGGTCACACAGAGGACCCCGCCCCATTTAGTCTCCGCCCTCTTTGTATGGGGATCAAGGAAGGAAATGTTGGTGAGTATGGATAAACTGGTCAAAAGGGTATATTGAACAGTTCCAAGAGAATCATTGGGTCTTCACGTGTCCCGGTCTGGCATAGTAACCTTAATCATGGCCATTTTTTAATATAAAAGTTTCCGCTCCCTTGATTTTGGCGCGTGCCAATAATGGTGGGGGCAACTTTGTCGAGCCAGTCTTACACCTGTATATAGGTCCCTATATAAGTTTGAATTATATTTCACCTTTAGGCTTAAGTGGGGTCTTCTTAAGCCGAGGCATACCATAGAGGGACACTTTTATCTTAGGGTTATGGGGCTTTACCAGCATTGGAGCATTGGAGTTCAGAGGAGAGCAACTAAAATGGTGAACGGTTTCCAGGATACAAATTATCAAGAAGATACAAAGTACAGGAGGAACGTTTATTTCAAAGAAGGAGAGACGTTAAAACAAGAGGTCATAATATAAAGAGGCTTAGATGCATTATGAAGAAGTTTTACTCCGCTGAGTAAAGTGTAAGTGTATGGATCAAGAGAGACAATTCATTAAAAGACCCTACCTCACAGAATTGATCTTAATATCTTTGTATCCGGGGATATTTCCGTAAACTGACTTCATCTGCACAAAAAACAGAATGGATGGATTGCGGATCAAATGGACTTTCATGTTGGATTTAACAGCAGTAGAGGGACAATATAACTTATCTGACACTTTGGCAGCGCCCCAGTCCTGTGAATACTTTAATAAGCATTAAAGATCAAGATCAGCTGCTTCCCTAGTGCAATACTGATACAAGGACCCCTCCAAAATAGTTATATATATCTATATTTTGGGAAGTATGATAGAATGACATCACCGGCCCATGGTCCCCACGCGAGTAAAGCAGGACTGTTGGGAAGTATGATAGAATGACATCATACATGCTAGGTGGAACTTTGAAAATACACGTGCCATGATCAACATCTTACCTCCTGCTTGAAATCCATCTCAAATGTCTGGTATTCTTCAGATGCGGGATCTTTGTATTCCTCAATAAATTCTTTATTAGTGATTTTGAGTTCAACTTGCACTGTGGTGTCAACAGTCTTTCCTGAATCAAGAAATACAAAAAGAAGTACGGATGGAAGCGGCATTAAAGGGATAAACTCTAGGCTCACTGATACATTGTCGTTCCCCCAAAACTTCCTAAATGAGCCGACTCAGAGGCTCATCAACTATTATCCAGGAGCAGGCTCCCCTGAGCTCTCCCTCTTCTGGGGGAGCAGCTTCATGATTGGCTGGGGCTCACCACAAAAGGGTCGGTTAGACACGTGAGAGGCGGGGCTAGCCCAATTTCATGGGTTTGAATTGGGAGGAGAATTGGGCAGGGAGTGGGTGTGGCTAAATGCTGCTCGCTGGCCATAGAGAAAGAAGACCCGAGCAAGCAAAGCTTGACCCATAAAGTCCCCAGCTATGTGTATGGGCTTCCAGACTGTTATGGGATCTATAATGACAAACATGAATAAACATGTTAAGTGCCGTCGAATTCTGTGTTCTAAAATATTAT
This sequence comes from Spea multiplicata, assembly GCA_009364415.1. Lineage (NCBI taxonomy): Eukaryota > Metazoa > Chordata > Amphibia > Anura > Pelobatidae > Spea > Spea multiplicata. The sequence goes on along the minus strand of VKOC01024856.1, from coordinate 3,734 downwards.
AGAAGCCATAACTGGAAAGGCATCAGAGAAGATGGTCATACGTACCGATTTCAACTCTGTCTATGATGAATTCACAGTAAGCCCCATAAAATTCATCAAGGCAAACACATTTATTTCCATCATAGGTACCTCCGTTTTTACAAACTGCGAACCAAAGACATATCACACTGTGAGTATGGAATGGCATATATATTTTGCACAAGGTATCATTATTATTATTAATATTATTATTATTATTATTACTATTCATTTTAATGGCATTGTCAGTGCTGGGCTGTGGATGACTAGGTGTCCCTGACAATTTATGAACGTGGCGCGGCCACAGTGTGCTGCCAGGCATTAACCCGACGGCTGTACACTGCGGCACCTGATAATATACTTACCGTCAGCCAGCTCCAGAGATGGTTTGGCAAACACAGCAGGCAGGGGTCTTTTGAGACCCCCATGCAAATGGTTACCAGGCACTCCCATTGGTTTCCGTGGTAGCGATTTGCTACCGCTTCTGCTTCAAAGGCAGGAAATGTCGGAAGAGGTCAAAGAGGAGAAATAGGCTGCTTAGTGTAGGTTAACCAGCAGAAATAACACATGGTAGTCAGGGGAGGGCAGCAAAAAAGATTTTTATTTAATTTTGTACACGCCCTGCTGGTCCCCTACCCTTCACTCTGGCAGTTGCTCCTTCACAGTCACGGAGTCCCTGCCTAGGCAGAGATACAGTTTGCAGGCTGCAGACACAAGGTAGTTTATTTCAAACATGTATCGCAGCTAGGGTTAGTTAGTACTCCATACCGCCCAACATTTCAAAATGTGAAAGACGGACAAAAAAGTGCAGTAAAAGTGCAGTAATACTACAGTAAAAGTGCAGTATTGCAGTTTTTTTCATGTCCAAAAAACTGCAGTATTACTTCAGAAAATACTGCAGTAATTTTTCGTAAGGGAAAGGTTAGCTTTTCTGTCAATATGGACTGCAGCTGCTGTGAAATGCGCATCTCGTGATTCTCCGGCATCCATTTGATTGCCTGAACATCGAGTGAACTGTAATAATAATGTTGGCCACAACTGCTGCAAAACTACCGTGTGTCTTATTTTGGCTCCAATCCTTTATGTCCATTCTTCAACTACCCTCTAACCTAACATTTGCCCCCAACCAGGAAACCCCTCTACTGAGCCAAGAAAGGTAGAAAATTGGGAGGCGTTATCGAGGTGGGATATTTTGTCCCCCCGCTTGGAATATGCCCTGCGGACATACATGGTAAGTGCTCTATTTTATTTATTTCATTTTAAAGAATGCATACTAAATAACTCATATGCATTCCTCTTTAATGGGAGTGTAAGGCACAGTACTACTACTTTACGTACTACTTCCATACAACAGATTACAAATAGTCTGCAGGAACTTACCATTTGCTGTTGTAGATTGTGTCCTCATTGTTGATGTAGGAATGGTCGCGGCTGTGCTTGGTAAAATAGTAGTTGAAGGTTTTGAGGTTGTAGTTTGTGAAGTTGTGGTTTGCATAGCTGTGGTTGGTATAATGGATGTGGTTGTTTTTGGAGTAGTGCCTAGGAGAGATGTGGTTGTGGTTAGAAGAGAGGTTCCGGCTGTAGAAGAGAGGTTCTGACTGTCTCGCCGTCCCTCAGGCGGGACGGCGAGACAGAGACCCAAAATCGGAACTGTCCCTCCTAAATCGGGACAGTTGGGGGGCATGATACTCCAGCTGCTGAGACTACTTGTTCTGTGACTCTGAGCCAGTCTGGTATGTTAAGCATCATGGAAAAGTGAGTACTCAAGCAAACAAGTGCCAATCCCTTACTAAACAAATACTGCCGTTTTTTCTGAAGTAATACTGCAGTTTTTTGGACGTGAAAAAACTGCAATACTGCACATTTACTGCAGTTTTACTGCATTTGTACTTCACTGTACTGCAGTTATTTTTGTACGGAAGTACAAATGCAATAAAGCTGCAGTACATTGAAGTACAGCTGTATGTTTGCAATATATAAAAAAAGTGCAGTAAATGTGCAATAATACTGCAGTAAAAGTGCAGTATTGCAGTTTTTTCATGTCCAAAAAACTGCAGTAATTTTTCGAAAGGGAAAGGTTAGCTTTTCTGTCAATATGGACTGCAGCTGCTGTGAAATGCGCATCTCGTGATTCTCCGGCATCCATTTGATTGCCTGAACATCGAGTGAACTGTAATAATAATGTTGGCCACAACTGCTGCAAAACTACCGTGTGTCTTATTTTGGCTCCAATCCTTTATGTCCATTCTTCAACTACCCTCTAACCTAACATTTGCCCCCAACCAGGAAACCCCTCTACTGAGCCAAGAAAGGTAGAAAATTGGGAGGCGTTATCGAGGTGGGATATTTTGTCCCCCCGCTTGGAATATGCCCTGCGGACATACATGGTAAGTGCTCTATTTTATTTATTTCATTTTAAAGAATGCATACTAAATAACTCATATGCATTCCTCTTTAATGGGAGTGTAAGGCACAGTAAAGCCCATCATCCTGTACCTAACGCACGAAATTGACTCAGTTTACTATTAACCCAGAATTTTAGATTTATGCACGTACTACTTCCATACAACAGATTACAAATACTCTGCAGGAACTTACCATTTGCTGTTGTAGATTGTGTACTCATTGTTGATGTAGGAATGGTTGCGGCTGTGCTTGGTAAAATAGTAGTTGAAGGTGTTGAGGTTGTAGTTTGTGAAGTTGTGGTTTGCATAGCTGTGGTTGGTATAGTGGATGTGGTTGTTTTTGGAGTAGTGCTTAGGAGAGATGTGGTTGTGGTTAGAAGAGAGGTTCTGGCTGTAGAAATAATTGTGGATGACACATGGCTTGATTCAGTGGTCTTTAATGTAGACACCGAGATAGTCTGTGGTGTAGTAGTTACTTGACTGCTCATAAGTGTAGTACCGGATGAGTTATGAGGTGAAGTAGTAATAGACAATGTGCTTTTTTCAGATGTACTGATTTCATGAGTTAAAAATGTTGTTTTTCCATATGTTGTAGTCTTAGCCACATTTGTTGTTTCATCTGATGTAGATAGTGGCTCAGTAACACCTATGGAAATTGTGGTGTCCACATTTGTAGATACTTCTGAAAGGGTGGTAGTTTCTTGAGGTTCGGTTGTAATATCCTTTGTTGTAATGATTTCCTGCGTTACTGTTGTGCTATCTGCAGCTGTTGTCTCACTTGAACTTGTTGTTTCACCTACTGTGGTTCCTTCTGTAAGGCTTATGGCTGTTGTAGTTTCTACATTTGCAGTTGAGGGTTTTTGGGTGGTTTGGGAATCAATAATTGTAGTTGTTTCATCCACCAGTGTGCTGGATTGCGGTGCTGTAGTGCTATCAGATGTAGTTGTAAATTGCTCTATTGTAGTGGCCTCAGGTATAGTAGTGGTTGCTTCACTTCTTGTTGTTCCTACTATTTCTGTTGTTGTTTCCCCTACAGTTGTCTCATAGGTGACTCCTACGGATGTTGTATCTTGCAGTCCTGATGATGTCAAAGGTTCTGCAGCTGATGTTTCTGCAGGTGTCGTGGATCCTTCTGAAATGGTGGTACTTTCTTGAGGTTCGGTTGTAATATCCTTTGTCGTAGTGATTTCCTGCGTTACTGTTGTACTGTCTGCAGCTGTTGTTGTCTCACTTGAACTTGTTGTTTCACCTACTGTGGTTCCTTCTGTAAGGCTTATGACTGTTGTAGTTTCTACATTTGCAGTTGAGGGT
>VKOC01024855.1:0-10694 GCA_009364415.1 Spea multiplicata | reverse complement strand
ATTTTTCTCTGAATCTGGTAATTCTGTCTGTATGTGGTATTTGGGGCATCTTTGAAGCCAGCAAATTAAATTTACCCCACCAAACCATATATTTTTGAAAACTAGACACCCCAGGGTATTTTAGATGCTGATAGTTTAACCCTTTCCATGCACTAATCCTACCACCAACCCTTGTCAAAGTTTGTGATAGTAATTGTGTTTGGTGTTTTTTTCACATACTTTGCACTTCAGGTGTGAAATTACAGCTCCTGGTATATGTTGCTGTCACACAACACCCCGATATGTGTCCAGCAACATCTCCTGAGTACATTGATACCCCACATGCATGGGTTTGTCAGATTGTTTGGGGTCAAAAGGGCCACATTTGGAACATGAGCAATTCAAATTCAGTAGGAATTTTACATCTGGGTAAAGAAAAATGCTTGTACCCAACTATCAGTAGGGACAGGTTACAAGAAAGCCTGGCCTATCTCCAAGAAGGGATTTGATCTAGCACCTTAAGCGGTCCCTCATGCCACAGAATGGACACAGGGTTCACTTGACAGTGCAAATAAAAACGCTTAAAAAATGGTGGAGCAAATAAAAGCTAAAAAAACAGTAAATGTAACAAAAAATTAAAAAAAAAAATACAAAAATGGAGCAGGAACAAAAAAAAATTAAAAATGGGAAACTGTGTGATACAGCTTGAAGCAGTCACCGACACAGAGTGCAGGTTTTCCAGGGCAATCTGGACAGTAAAATGTGGTGTCCTTTCTTTGCCCCCTGCTGTAGCATACCCTGCATCTCTTTTGGGGATTCTGTTTCTTTGCTGTAGGGGGGATTTTAAAAATAAAATGGGTAGCCCCAATTCTGTTGGTTCCCATCACTACTTGGGGACCAGGTGCATCACGGTACAAGATACCTGAAATTACTTCGAGCTGAAACTGCAAAAAAGACAGCTTCAGCCCAGTGTCTGCTTTTTTGTGCAGCAAAAAAGCGTTATAGGTTGCAATTTGCATTAGATAAATTGCAACCTTCTTGTACCAGGCCTTTGTCTTCCTCATAATGAGGTAGGGCTGTAGGAGTTGATCTGACAGATCAACTCCACCCATGTGCTTGTTATAGGCCCTGATGCACACTGGCTTTCTAGTGACCCCAGCTCTGCCACGGACAGAAACCTCCACGGTTCTTTCATCGTGGATGGTGCTCAGCATGCACACCTCTTTTCTGTCCCTGAACTTCAATGCCAAAAGCTCCTCTTGGCGTAGAGCTGAGGTCTCCCCCTTTCCTAGCCGGGTTCGTACCAGGCGTTGTGGGAAACCCAAGCGGTTCTTTTTTATAGTACCGCAAGCTACCGTATCGAAACAATACAGCAGCTTGAACAAAGGGACGCTTGTATAGAAGTTATCTACATACAAGTGGTAGCCTTTGTTCATAAGGGGGAATATTAGGTCCCAAACAATCTTGGCACTGGTGCCCAGATGGTCTGGGCAACCTGGAGGGTCAAGGTAGCTATCCTTACCCTCGTATACCCGGAAGGCATGGGTATATCCTGTCTCGCTCTCGCAGAGCTTATACACCTTCACTCCATACCTGGAGCGCTTGGAAGGAATATACTGCTTGAATCCCAACCTTCCTTTATATTTCATTAGGGATTCATCCACGCAGATATTCTTTCCAGGTGTATAAACCTCTGGAAACCTGGCAGCGAGATGGGTAATCAGGGGGCGGATTTTGTAGAGCCTATCAAACTGGGGGTCCTCCTTAGGGGGGCACAGGCTGTTGTCGCTAAAATGCATGAAATGAAGAATCATTTCATACCTTTGCCTAGTAATAGTTTGGGCAAAAATGGGGGTACTAAAGATGGGGCTGGTGCTCCAGTAGGAGCGGATGGAGGGCTTTTTTATAATGCCCATTAACATTGTGAGTGCCCAGAATTTAAGAAATTCTGGCACGTCAATGGGAGTCCATGGCTGTTTTGCCCAAAAAGAATTAGGGCTAGCAGCACGGTGCTGCTGGGCATAAATGTTTGTTTGTGTGACAATGTCTCCCAAGACATCGTCTCCCAAAAAAAACCTGCACAAATTGCAGTGGAGTGAATCCTGTAACATCAATATTGATGCCAGGAATTCCAGAAAAAGGAGGGATAGCTGGCTTGTACCTATTAGGCGCTACCCATGCCTCTGGTGCACTGCCACGACTACGTGTGGCAGGCGTCCTAACAGCCACAGATACATCACTAGATGTATCTGTGAACTGACCAACGTCAAAATCTGACGCTGTATCAGTGGCCTCAGAATCTGTGGCCAAAAAGGCATACGCCTCCTCAGCCGTATACCGCTGCATGGTAACAATTGCAGCAAAAATAGTGGGGAAGGAAAGGGTTAATGGCTATAATAAAAAATAAAAAAAACCTAAAAAAAGTAAAAAAAACCTAAAAAAAAAGAAAAAAAAATGTAACCCCCCCCCAAAAACAATTGCCACTATGCAAGATCACTGTTTATGCAGTGATCAATGGCAATGAAGGGGTTAATATTATATGGGTGGCTCTTATAAGAGCCTTTGGATCAATATATATATTTTTTTATTAGGGAATACCTGTCACACACAGATCTGTCTCCCTCCCTCACTAGAAGCATGTGAAGGAGGGGGGCAGATCCAATACTGATCAAAGGCAATGTTTAGAAAACATTGCCTTTGATTTAGCAAATCATGATCACTCTTATGAGTGATCTGACCACTAGGGGTGTTATTCACTGGATGTCCATGACATCCAGCAACACCCCCCCCGATGATGTCACCAGGCTCCGCCCCCCGGCTTGATGGGCGCCGCCATCTTGAAACACGCGTGTGTTTCGAAGACACCGGCACCGGGAAGGTAAGTTCAGCATTTAGGAAGCGATCGCGAGTCGCTTCCTTTGCTAAACAGGTGTTGCAAAGATGCCTCGATACTGAGGCATCTTAGCAACACCAGCTAAGCAAAGGAAGCGACTCGCGATCGCTTCCTAAACCCGTTTTTCGGCGGCGGGCGCCGCCATGTTTGAAAGACGTGCAGTCTTTCAAACATGTTTTTTTTTTTGCTCCTAGGAGCGATCGGGGGGGGGCGGGAATGGTTTTTTTGGTGTTGCTCAATGCCTCGATGTCGAGGCATTAGAGCAACACCGTTTGAGTGAAAAAATCGATCACGGATCGATTTTTTCACCCGTTTAAAGACGTGCCGGTCCTGGCACGTCAATTGTCATAATCGTCACGATTTTGAGTGACGTGCCCGGACCGGCAATTGTCATTAAGGGGTTAAGGAAAAACTGTCTTGAAAAATCTTAGAAAGCCTTGTTGTTCTCCCTTTAGTAATTAATAAAGCGTATTTCAGATACCGTATATTAGTAACCAGGAAATGAAGAGTAGAGCAGAATGAAAGAGAGTTCAGAATACATTTTGCCCATGTTGTGAATATCCTGATTCATGTTAAAACCATAGGAAATTCTCTAATGTATTCAAGTAACCAAGGGCACTAATTATACAGTATAGCGTTAACCTATTCCCTGGACAAAAGCCCTTTATATACCAAGACAATACTGATGATTATTCTTGTGTAACATAATACTTTAGCCAAAGATGTAGTAAGCATTTAATTAATATAACTTGATGCATATACGGGATGCTACTTTATTATTTAGCCATCAACTGTCTAGCCTTAGTGAAACAAACCATTTTACTAATAACTTATTTGTTTAGCATTTAAACAATGGATTTAAGAAAATACGGGCGGTATATGTTTCTGAATAATACAAATGGTGACAGCTTTTGGCCTGGGACCAGGAAACGTGAAGCCAGCTAATTATGAGATCCTGGAGGTCTTTCTATTGAGTGTCTTCTTACAAAGAAGATCAGAATAATTGCTAAGAAATCTTGCTTTGTTCTCATACAATTGGCATTAGAGACTCCTCTTACGTTAAGGATAACTGCTGTATTTTCAGTGAAGAAAATGATCTTGTTTCTTACAACTAAAAATATAATAATATAGATGGAGAATTATTTTTCCAAAAATGTAGAGCAGAATAAGTTGTGCTTCACAATTATTATTATGGATACTGTAGCATGAGTATCATAATTAGATATTGTCAGAAGTATGTATTGTGTAATTGAATAAAATTCAATAAAAATGTCTGCATTAAGGTGTCATCGGAATGGCATTGCAGCTATTTTCTTATACAAAGCTCGTGCCCCTCTATTACAAGAGACAAGCGGTTTCAGAAAACGACATTACACATACACAGGCACCAAAACTAACGTGGTTACATACAGACACAGTCACATACATACAGCGGGTTTCTTACCTCATACTGGGTGCAGCTTACATCGAGCTCTGTGTGAATATGGTTGTTGATCTTAATTTTTTTATAAGTATCTTTTACGTCTACCTCCTGAATGTGGGACCTTTTTTGTTGTTGGTTGTAATTCCAGATCTTTCTGTTTCTGAGATTTGGTTTTGGTTTTAAGTGGCTCTGGTCTAAAAAAATTAACTTTTTAGTTGTCTTAGAACCGTGGATTTGCATTAGATAGTGCTGCTAATGCTGACTTATTTGATAGAGGCTTAGATAACTAACAGCTTATTCCTACTATCTATTTTCAAGCAGAATGATGGAATCCCCCAATATTTATGCCTTAGGTGTTTTTGATTGTATTTGCTTTTTATTCTAGCAGCAACCAGGGAATCTGCCTTTTATGTCTTTCTGTATGGTTCTATGATCATTTCCATAAAAACTCAATGTGCGTGAAAATAGTTATTTGCCCTTGTAAACTAATAGACAAACAAGTATTTATTGACAGATGTAGTTAGTATGCTTTCCTGGCAGAGCAGAAAGAAATTCACCAGGCTATTTCACTCTCAGAATAGAAAAAAAACAGCTTTCAGTCTTAACTCAAGAAAACATTGGTTTGGTTAAATTTATATTTTCAGCAACACAAGATAAAATCAGTACAATAAAATGTAAAACAGAGGCCAGAATACAAAAAGACTTATCCACATGACAATTAGCTCTGATGAATAAACTGTGCAATCACTTGTTTGTGCTGTTTGTAGCATTTTATATTTTGCTTTTTTTGTCTTTTGACTTTATGGTCTATCATAGAGAAATTTTATAAAATAATGACTGATTTATATGTGTTGTACTTTTAAACTTAGGGTAGCTGTGAATTATATTGTCCAAAACTCTTGATGCATACCCATGAAGACTGGATTGTCCTTGTTTTTGAGCACTGATGGATACCCACTGTTTCTACATTCTACATTCAAACTTCAATGCCCAGCATTTTTCTCTACATACCCTAAATGGACAAAAGTATTGGAACGCACCTCTTTATTAATGAATTCAAGTGTTTCAATCAGACCCATTGGCACAGGCATCTAAAATCAAGCACCTAGCCATGTGCATTTACAAGATTTGGAAAAAAATAGGTTGTTTAAGTCAGTTCGTGAAATTTAATTCCTGTTAAATATTCCACGGTAAACTGTAAGTGGTATTATTGGAAAGTGGAAGCGTTTAGTAACAACAGCAACTCAACCACGAAGCGGAATACCATATAAAGTCACAGATAGGGGGCTTAAACGTTGCCCCTGCTCTGATGATTCCATAACTGAAGCGTTCCAAACTTCCACTGGCATTAATATCAGCACAACAGACATGTGGTGGGCACTTAAAAAAATTAAAAAAATAAAAATAAGAAAATGTCTTTTACAGCATTTAAATCAGACGAATCAGAGGCATCCTATATAAGATATAAGGAAGCCAATAAAGCATGCAAAAGGTGATTAGATGGGCTAAACTAGAAAATGAGAGGGTGATTGCCAAAGAGAGCAAAACTAACCCCAAAAAATTCTTTAAGTACATAAATTCTAAAAGAAAACAAAAAATGAAAATGTAGGTTCATTAAAAACAGAGAGGGGAGTGTTGGTCAAAGAGGACCAGGAAAAAGCAGAATCTTTAAATAACTATTTTTCCTCGGTATATATGAAGGAGGAACCTATGGCAATGGATATACATAGGACTACTGAAAAAAATCTGCAGTCAAACTGTGATTGGATGGCTCAGAACAAGGTGCTGCAGCTACTAAAGAAAGTTAATGTTAACAAAACCCCGGGCCTGACGGTATTCACCCACGAGTACTTAAGGAGCTGAGTCAGGAAATAAGTGAACCTCTGTTTCTAATCTTTAGGGATTCTTTTCTTTCAGGAATTGTACCAGAGGATTGGAGGAAGGCAGATGTGGTTCCTATTTTCAAAAAGGGTTCAAACTCTGTGCCCGGAAATTATAGACCTGTGAGCTTAACTTCTGTGGTTGGGAAAGTATTTGAAGGGCTGCTTAGAGATAATATTCAAGAATTCATTGGAAAGAACAGTATTATTAGCATAAATCAGCATGGTTTTATGAAACATAGGTCCTGTCAAACTAATTTAATTGCATTCTACGAAGAAGTAAGTAGAAGTGTAGATCAGGGTGTTGCAGTGGATGTAATCTACTTGGATTTTGCCAAGGCGTTTGACACGGTTCCACACAATAGGTTAGTATTCAAACTGAAGGAAATTGGTCTAGATGCAAATTCTTGTTCTTGGGTAGAACATTGGCTTAGAGATAGAGAACAGAGAGTTGTTATAAATGGTAAATTTTCACGCTGGTCAAAAGTGGTAAGTGGTGTCCCTCAGGGTTCTGTTCTGGGACCAATTTTATTCAACATATTTATAAATGACCTGGTAGTAGGCATTGAAAGTCATGTTTCTGTGTTTGCAGATGACACAAAACTAGGTAAAGTTATACAGGGCGAGCAGGATATTGCAGTGCTGCAGAGGGATCTAGATAGACTGGGGGACTGGGCACTCAAATGGCAGAAGAAATTCAATGTAGATAAATGTAAAGTTATGCACTTCGGGGTAGCGAATGCACAAGCAACCTACACCCTAAACGGTAGTGAATTAGGGGTAACGCCAAATGAGAAACATTTGGGAATTGTTATAGACAAAAAACTAGGCAACAATGTGCGAGGTCAGTCAGCAGTTGCTAAGGCCAGTAAGGTATTGTCGTGTATAAAAAGGCGTGTACAATGTATTACAAAACAAAAATACTGTCTGCGCTTCTCCACCCTATAAAGGTTGGCAACAAATATATAAACATAATATTAAAGCAGACGTTGCGTCTATATTGAATTGGCCAAAAGCATAATTAAGCTCACCCGCCACGTCAAGGCCATTTTTTTCATTTTGGGGGAGTGGCATTTAACCGTTCCTACTTCCCACCCACTCTCCCTCCTGCTAAAGACTGCCTGCCTCATCCGATGCAGGGCTAGACCACCTATTTGCCTGGCCAACTTCTCTATGAAGCCACTTCCCCAGAAATGCGAGAACCATGGGTCGCCATTAGTGCACGGTTTGAGATGATTTAGTTTATAAATAAAAAAAAATCCTGACCCTGACACGATGCAAGTATTTTTTCTCAGCATAATTTGTAGAATACATTTCCTTTCTTACACTACTTCACATGTTACAGTCAGTAACACTGAGAAGGTTCAGAGTTACGTATACAAATATCTGTCCCAGGCTTTGTTTAAAAGCTGTCTAGCATAGCAGATATGAGATCTAAGGGATATATATATATAATTATTGTTTGTAACAGGGCCATACCTGATCTCGTCAGAATTTAAGAGCTTTGTGCATGAAGCACAAAGTGTAAGCTGTTTCATGTCCTTTGAATGATAAAATTGATTGCTGCCCTTTCTGTTTTCATTGTCAGAGTGCTAGCCTTCTTAAATGCCACGAGAATTGAAAAAATCCCGTCGCTCTTGGAAGACAAACTGTTTTACAAGATATGTATCTGTATACAGTGCAGTTCATAAAATAATTAGAACACCCCAGGGACGTAAAGTGCCCCCAAAAGACCAGTATAGATAATTATAACCCTCTAGTTGGTATTGGAGGAAAGGTAAGACCACATGAGTCTAAGTTTACATACAGGCCTGAGGGACTTTTGTAATTTGTTTGATTACACTGAGCACAAAAGCAAATATGTGAAAGGAGACAAGGGCATTTGTCGATGTCTATTTACAACATAATATCCAACCAACATGCCGTGTTCATGTTAACATTTAGAATTGCACATAATAATTTGTTGACTAGAAAAATTGTATTATCTCTGTAAAATGATTTATTTAATAGTTGGACTAGAAGAACTAGTCTATAGAAATGATTTAATTCATGAATTAATTTACGTTGCTGTCTACACGTTCACTTGAAGGAATGGGATTTTAAAATTAGGGGTCCTGTCAATGTGCGATATAATAGGATGTTGAAATGTTACAGTATTAGTAAGTGCGCTGCTACTTTAACAGTGTCAAAACATTACAGAAAAAGTTCCTAGACGTTTTCATTATCGGTATAAAGATTGGTAATTACACAGGAAATATTAAAATGCTTACCAACAATTCCAACAAGGCATCCCAGTAAGGGCATGTTTAAATATTGGTGAGGAGGTTTCAATTATAATAAATAATTTTCATAATTTTCTTTTTGGTTTATAAGAAAATAAATACGTCTGCCAATAATGGAAATATTGGGTTGTATTTTTTAAAGACATGCAGAAAAGTCTTAGTTGGCTTATCCACAAGGACAAAAAAAAGCAAGCAGAAAAAGAAGGTTTAGGTGCTACTGGATATGGGATCGATCCCTGCGTCCTGATGCATGTGATAAATATAAAAAATACACCATGCACACAAAAAACAAACAAAAGGGTGCACAAGGTATTATTTTTTCAGACTGTGCCACAGTGTACTTTATATGATCCCGTCATAAAATACATATAAAGTACACCGTTTAAAGGAACAGTCATACCAAATGTTTTGTTACATCTATTTTGGAATGACCACACAGTTTGTATAATTAGAAGACATTACTTTGTTAAGCCTACAAAATAATGGCATCAATAGAATTCAATAAACAATAAAAATACTACAAAAATGAGGTTAACTGAATTTGTTTTTAATTTTCTATAAATTACATTAGATTTATTCTTAATGTTGCTTGGTATAGATCAGCCTACATTAATTGTGTTCATTTCTTTTATATGATATATTATTCTGCGAACATTTTCTACAGTAGGATGGACTTTCCTGACCAGAGATCGTTTGTTGAATATTCTCAGCGACAGTACAAAAAGAGAGAGTGAATGAGATGGTGGGAGAATTTGAGAGCGGGAGAATGTGAGAGCAAGTGAGAGTGTTTGGGCAACAAAAGCAAAAACAATGGTTTGCATTTTTTCCCAATAGGGTCATTTTATATTCAGGCCTTTCTTGTTTCTTTCATTAAGATCCACAGTTTGAAGGGGCATCTTATAATCAGGGTTATCTTGAATACAAATACAGTATACACAGGGCTGGTGGAAGGATTTTTGCCACTCTAAGCAAAACATATTTTTGCTGCCCCCTGGTTCCACCCCCACAAGCCCCTCCCCATGCCACGGCGCTCCCATAAGGTCCTCCTAACCGGCTGACTCGCTCCCACTCCTCCCCATAGTGACCGCGAGCCGTGGCCGCACTTACTGAATGACCGCGGCCGGCGGTTCGCGGCTGCCGGCGCCCCCTCCAAGGTGCCTACTTTGCCTATAGGTGGCGCCGGCCCTGACTATACAGTATTTAAACTAAATGCACATTGTATTATGCATTATGCTTGACCAACTTTGTCCTTCTTGAAGAAACCAACCAGTATTGTCCCATCATAATTAATAATTATGGGAGTAAAAACAACTTTAATGCAAAACCTCTTGGTAACTCTTCTTTTGACAAATAAACTTTCTTGTTGATTGCCCAACCCCTTCCAAAAATAATTATTGAATCATGTAAAATGTAATCAGGAACCCTTGGCATGTAACACAGAAACAGCCATCAGGCTTTTGTCATTGAAGCCGAAAAGGTTTCCTAAAGGCATTGTCTTAGTGTGATTAAACCTTCAGTGAAAAGGATAAGATGACAAACCTGCTAAGTGGAACAACGCCTTTAATATTCTTTCCCAAATGTATTATTCATTTTATGACATAAATATAATGTTAAGTCTGTTATAGTGTATTTGGGCTTTAGAGATAGGTTTATATATAAATGTTAGATCCAGTATATAAGGGTTAAATGTGATCTGTGTATATTTTAATAGGGTTTATACAGTAAAGTGGGAATTTACAGAATTTGATTAGGATGATGGTTGGCAGTACTGTAAAGGAATGTTGTACGCTTCCTGAACAGGTGGGTTTTCAGAGAGGTTTTGAAAGTCCTGTACGAGGCAGAAAGTTTGACGGAATGGGGAAGGGAATTCCACAGGAGGGGAACGGCACGTGTGAAATCCTGAATACGTGTCAGGATTCTATCCTGACTGCAGGATAGTTAAAGTTTTACCCTTCATTTGCTATACTTAATGTGCAGTGTATTTATGTTCAGCTGTGTATTGTTATACCATAACCCTGCCTCCCTCACCTGAAGCCTAGACAACTCACACCTGATCTAATGAACAGGCTTTATATCCCTCCCTCCCAGTAACAGAGGTGTGAGTTCATTAAGTTCTTTGGAGCCATAGTTCATGCCAGACACTGGATCCGTCTGTTGGATTTACCTGCCTGCTGTTTACCTCTTTGACCCGGACTGCCTTTTGGATTTACCCTTTTGCCAGCCTGTTACCTGTTTGA
>VKOC01024854.1:0-31895 GCA_009364415.1 Spea multiplicata | reverse complement strand
AGGCTCTGCCACACCAACACCTATACACACACCAGGACAGGCTCTGCCACACCAACACCTATACACACACCCCAGGATGGGCTCTGCTACACTGATAACCAAAAACATACAAACAGCAGGACACAATCTACAACACAGACATCTACATCAGGATGGATTTTTCACACTGCATTGTCGCTTAGTGTTTTTGCCCCTTGTGTATTGATGCCCCAGCCAGCACCCTTTTAGTATAGATTAATGTGGTGCCCCCACACCCTTGTATGATCGCCTCCAGCCACCACTATTTGTATTAATGCCTCCAGCAAGCCCTTTATTATTGATTTATGTGATGGCCCCATCACATATACGTGTTACACATGCATTTTTAACTACATAATGAGTACTTATCTCTTTAAAGTAAAGACTATGATTGAAACATGATTTCAAAATTACAGCTGAACTGGCAGTTTCGTTAATATTGGACCCTGCTGCCAATATATATAAATATTAGATCCTGCTGCTGATATATATATATAAATATATATATATACATATTAGAACCTGCTGCTGATAGTAGGTATAGATCAACACATTTACATACAAACCCAGCTTTGCATGTGTAGATCAACTGAAATTCACTTGTGATCTCAGCACTCAAGGTATATGTCAAATAACAGAATCAGACATACAAATCCTGTATTTGCAGGTATACGATAATAACATATGAAACGTAGCATTGCAGGTATAGATCAAATAAATACATGGAAACAGCATTGCGGGTATTAATCAACTGAACAAGACATACAAACTCTGCATTTGCAGGTATACATAAATAATGTATGGAAACATAGCATAGCAGGTATGGATCTACAGAATAACCTAGATAATCTAGGGGGGGCAAGGAATAACCTAGGGGGGACAATTGCCCCCCCTTACTCCCCTGTAGCGACGCCACTGATGAGGAAGAAAAGTAATTCACATATTCAGAAAGCACACACAGAAACTCCAAAGGCATTGCATACAAAACAAAGTGACACGAAGCACACAAACTCTGAGATGACACAACTAAAGCATAAATCTCTCTGATACATAAAAGCAAATCTCTAATGACATAGATCAGTTACATGTATTCTGCTAACAAGTTGCTTGAGAAGAAACAAAGTGTTTATTTTGTTGTTTGTGTCAACATTTCTACTGCTATTTCAATTATTTTGGACTGGTGTGCAACAAATTATCTTTTGTTGTGTGACCAAATGGGATTAAATCAAATATTTGTGTAGTAATATAACAATAGATAACAGAAAATCAATTTCTCACTGATGCAGCAGTAACATAAAGTGACTAAAAGGCATGGCTTTATGCTGTATTGCACATGAGATAAACACATAATTCTAGAAGGAGTTAATCATGGGTAGATGCTGTACAGGGCAAGCCACAATAAAATGGCGGAGCCTTTTACAGTTTTTGTGAGTGTGTTCTGGGGTAGGCTTTCCTAGTAAGTGAATATATTCCATCTGTGATGTGAGGCACTTTTGTTATCAGACTACATTACTACTTTTGCTGGCTCTTGTGACTAGGAAGGGGTTTGAAGCTTATCACCATTACTGCTGCTAATTATATATATATATATATATATATATATCAAGAAGAAAAAGGCTCATCTTTTGAAGGATGTCCTATAAGAGGCCACTCATAGGAGCTGCAACAGTAGCCCAGAATTACAGTAACATAAACTAATAAAATACTTGAAATGACTATGTAACTCTGCAGTGACTCACTCAGGAACAGCAGCAAATGATGAAAAAGATAAAATTAAAGAGACACATAAAAAACCTGTAATTGTTGATTCTTGGTGACATTATCAGTAGAATAAATGGCACTGAGCTGTGTCTTACTGTTGACTGAATTTTAGCCATGTTGCTCATAGTAACTGCCAGTTGATCAATGCAAATAGCTGAGTTAATAATGACAGAGGAGCTTATGGAAAGGCTATTAACTAACACAAACAAAAATGGGGTCAAGCGATAATGCTCTGGTGTTCTATTCATCATGCAGTGACTCCCTTATGACCAAAAGTACATTGGCCTATCATCATCATCTAACCCTCATATTTGACTGCTTTTAGGTTATTGTAAAGGGTGAAATTCTACAGTACAAATGAATACATATAGAAAAAGTAGATATATAATGTAAAAGAAAAGTTTAAGTTGCTGTTTTATTGCATAGATGTACTTAAAGGAAATGAGAATGGGAAATGAGAACTAAGGGCACTTACCGGACACAGAAGATTCTGCCCTGCAGCAGCAGTAGCCCTCCTTCTCCTATTGAAAACAATAGAACTTTTTACATATGTGCACCGGAGTATGAACCCTGCACCTTGGTTTCACTGAGCCAGTGCTGGAGTTGATCCCCATGGATAACATGAACATTTTAAGGAACTACACAGTTATTATGTACATTAAAGTGCATATGGTGGCTGGAGTTCCCCTTTCAAGGAACAGTAAAATCCAAAAACTTAAGGAAATAAAATAATTTCCATAATTCATTTTTTTTTCTAAAATCTTACTGCAGGAAAAAATGTTTGGTGTTTAACTTAGCCTAAGCTTAAAGCACACTCCAGTCATCATGTGTATATGAGACCTTTGACCCCTGGCCATGTTTCCTGCTTACCGGTTTCATGCATACTATTTTCACAGTCAGGGCGTCTGGGTGCTGGTTTGTGTATGAGCTCCAGGAGGGTTTAAGCAGACCCCAAGTACACAAGTGCAAAAAGAGTTCCCATTGATTTCAGGTAGCTAAACAGTGGTGCAAACAGTGGAGCATGGTGGGGATGGTACACTTTTTGAGCAGTTCTTCTAAGTGACTACTTTATTAAAGGTAACAAATGTAACTATTTATAAGGTACTTATCTTGATCAGTGCTGTGTAAACATGGAGTACCTTAACTATGAATTAAAGTTCTACAATTTTTGATTTGCAATGTCAAATTAAGTATAAAAATCTTCAAAATCTACTTCAAAATCGTTTGACATTAGGTCCCTTACCATACAGGGGCATTTACATGAAAGGGTACAGAATACCTGTCTACGTCATTATCATTTGATGTGTAATGCGACAAAATGTTACAAATGTTTTCCAAAAATGGTATTGTTCTCTATTTTAAAGCAGTTCTAGTTTTTGGGCAATCCAATATTTTCCAGTAGCTGCATATTTGTAATGTGTATGTGATAATAGCACTATGCATTAGACAGACAACAAGTAAGTTCTTATTATACTGCTTTGTGGTTAACAATAGTATGGATCAGTGTTAAATCACTCAGTCAGACTTTCTGAATAAAGAAAGCTTATAGAGAAAATAAATAAACAGGACTCTACTGGCATTGCCAAAAGGAATCAGTTTAGTATGGTGCCTGAACAGGGAAAGTGATCCAAAATATTACGACTGATATCAATGGCAACTTCCAGGTTTGCAGGTAAAGATTAAAACTTATAGGAACTAAATTCAAGAAATTAAAAAAAAAGCTTCAACAATGCTAATCTACATTACTGTATACAACACTATATTTAAGGCTCAATTTTTTTTCCATGGGGCTTCCTCTTTAAGTCTAATGTATGCAGTTCAATGATCTGTGCTCAATAGACTTCACTGTCACAAATAAAAGTATGTCAATTGCACAGCTTACTGAGAAGGGGCAGAAGATAGCATCATTAGTTGTTTTGTTATCTTCCTTGCATGTTTTCCTAAAGCTTTTTTTCTCTGATATCTCTAGACTCAGAGGCCTCCACAGTAAGGAAACAAAAACCAAGAAAAGCTGCAGGCTACACTTTCGATGTCTTAAAATCTGTAAATAAAATAGCACTGTTAAATTTAGATCTTACTGTTTACATTGCATACAAAACATTTGGCTTTTGATATTGCCCGTAACATTCTGGGCCTGATTCTTGTGAATGTGTTTTCTAACGCACAGTGGATTTGTGTGAAAAATTCCTTTGGGGTCTTGAGATTTGCTCTGCTTTAGGTTGACAGGTTTGAACTCAATAGTTATGGCTTTTTTTTACGTTTTACTATCCATGTAATTAATAAATTATGAATAGTTTGGCAAAATTTCACATCTAAAAACTTTTGCATGTTAGATAATCCAGTGCAACATATTACATTGAACCATATAAGAGGCAAATGTTCCATCTATGAGGATAATCATATTGGTTTTGCTGTGTTTTTAACTAAAAGTACCATTTATTATCATCGTTTATACAAAATCAAGTTTTATATAAATGCAAATCATAATGTCAGCCTGCTGTAAATAGTTTTGAGAGTAATCTTGCGACTGTTCCAGTGGTCCTAACCCTTGCGGGGAGAGACCAAGAAGATTTTTTCACTGCGGAGCCACTGACCGCTGGGCTTAAAAATAAAATCATTGAGAGAGAGGGAACTCTTGGTCCAGGCCTTAAGGGCCGCACTTTGTTTTCTCACTCTGAACAGGTTAATAGGCACACTGTATTTGCATTGGATCCCCTCTCGATGCAGTTTTGTTTTCATATACCCACCCTTACATTGCCCTGGCCTCTGGCTGGTGGTTGAGGGGGGAATTTTTTTACTTACCAGCCATTGGCTGGGGCCTGTAATTCTTCACTGGTACTTGTTTTGCACCGGCACGTTTTTTTTTTCGGCTTTCAGCGCAATGATTTCAGGTTTCGGAAGTGAGTTAAGCACCATTGGGTCGCCTGAAGCTACAGTGGAGCTGAGCCCCCAAAGACTCAGTCCAGTATTTGTAGGCAGAGTGATGTGTGCCTTCTGGCCCTCACTCCTCCTTTGAAAAATTGGTGGGAAGGAAGGGGCTACAATATGCCTTTGGGGAGTGCAACCCCAGATGACGAAGATTGGGGACTAGGCTCCACTGATCACCTTCTTCTGATTTAGAACAGTTGTAGATGACGGGTGAGCACGAACCTCGGGGTCTCAAAGAAAAAGTGAAATCAAAAAAGGATTATCCTAGAATCCTGATTTGTCTGTAGTATTTGAGCACTGGTGTCCCATGTTGTAGCCCAAGTATTAAAATCAGCTTATCTGTATAAATTCAAGGCAAAATATGTTATCTTGCTCTCATTTATTTTTGAATGTTACACAATGTACGTAATGTAGGATATTACATGAAATTCTGAGAACTTCTTGTAATAAAAGCATTCTTCCAAACATTAACAGAAAGAATCTGGCCTTTCTTGGAAGTTATTACTCACATTGGAATAATCTGTTTATATGAATATTTAAATCAGGTCCCAAATGAATTACTTCCAAAACAAACCTTTTGAATTATATATTGGAAGCATTCTAAGAGTTTTGCACAGTGCTTTTTGCAAGTCAACGAAATGCTGAGATAGGCAAGGACAAATGAAAGCCAAATATTGTATACTTCCCGGGAGGATAATAATCAACAAAGCTTTATTGTTGTAGCCTTACATTTCATCCAATGGAGTTAGCTGTAGGCAAGACTCTGTAGTGTAACTAATGTTTCACAAAATGTTGTTGCAAAAAATTTTTGGGCTACATTTGGTTTTTCAGACAAGCTTTAATGTGTATTGACTTTCCTTTCATCAAGAACAAAAAATATTCTTTTTTACTTTGATAAATTGAAATTGATATGCTTGAATGATCAGCCTAAAAACTAAATGGTAGTCTAATAAAAAAATACTACTACATACTGAAATACTAATTTTGTTGTATTTTTACCACTGCACTAACATGGCTTTTCTCATGGCAACAAAATGTATCTGATATAGTGTTATTTATGGGTAGAAATGTTAGCTGTTTCACTCTGGTGAGCAGCAGAAACAAATTAGGAAAATATGCTATTGTTTAAGCGAGCATAACAGTCATGTGCAAGTGTATTTGGGTAATTCATGAAGTTACTTTAGAAGGTTATTTTAATGTGAGGGTACATATGTGTGTGAAGAACCTAGAAATACCAGTGTGTCCTAAATACTATTTATTGAGAAAATTGTTTTTTATTTGTACAGAAATAAATTCCATCCCATTCCAACTTAATTGATTGTTTAGAAAATGCTGTTCACAAAGTTCTGCCTACAATCAACCAAGGTGTGAAATTGCCCATTATTTAGGAAACAAGGGCCACAGGGGGCCTAAGCATGAAATTGTTGGTTGGCCCTGGCTAACTCAAGTGGACCACGTGATAACGGGGGGTGTCATAATAGTTACTATGTTTATTAAAGCTAGAATAGGATTACTTTTGGCATATTAGAATGCATATCTACAACTCTTTGTAACCAAAAAAAATATACTGGAAATTAACACTTCCTGCAGAGTACATTATGATTGGAGATTGTTAGGTCATTGTGCATGTGTACTTGACTAACACATCCTGTCCATCAAAGCAATACCTAAGCTACATCCCAAACCATATCCTGAGCAGACACATAGAGTTGGGAATGCAAAACATACAATTAGACACTTTTTGAGCATTTCTTGTCAAGAGAAATTCATTATGCATGGAAGATACATCTGTCGGCAATGGCCGACAACATATAGGCTTCCTTTCTTGCACAAAACAAATGTGTTTGTAGGACCTGTCCTGTTAACACACATAGAAAGTGACGGCAGATAAGAACCATTAGGCCTATAAAGTCTGTCCAAAATTGCTACGTTTATAAAATCCTTTTTATATAACACAAACCAGTTTTTGAACTACAGTTGTAAAAATTATTTTGTTGCAAACTTTGTAATGCTGACATGTATACGGTTATTGACTAATTGTATAATCATCTATCATATTTGTTTACATATGTGGATGAGAAATACCACCCATTTTGATTAAAAGAACAGTACAGTACATGGACACATGTTAACCGTTAGCATTTTAAGGGCAAACAGTGAGGTTAAGAATTGTTTTTCCTGCAAATTAGGCAACACAACCATTTTGTTCTGACAGACCACATATTGAGGTATGTTTTTTTTTTCAAAAAAAAACTTAAAAGTGGTTTCAATTGATAAGTGGAAGTCAACACAAACAAATAAGATTACAAATAAGTAATCATTAAAAAACCTCTTATAATTATGCAAAAAATTTATTTTAAAAGGGTGTATGTTATAGAGGAGAAAATTAACAGAGCAAAAGTAGATGTTTGTTACTCCATGTTATCTCAGAAAAATAATGATTGTTTTAACACAATAATTAAGATCTATACATAAAACGTATATTGACAGTAGCTATTTTTTGTATCCATGGCATTACCATGAACAGTTTTCTGTACTTTTTTGGATACCCAGATGCCAGACAGCATCAAGAAAAGCGTCATGGAATCAATCTAATTATCTAAACACCAACTTTTTTTATGTGCCTGCCCTCACCATACTTATTTTAAGGAATGTGTGAAATCTCTTTCACTTTATTTCATTGCCTGTACTACAGTAAAAGCACACCAAGTACATTTACATTTCATACTTGGCATTTAGAGAGGTTGAGTTAGGACTTAAGTGACATGTTAGTCCAGCAGGGGTGTGTCAGGTGCAGATCTGACCTAAAAAAATGGCCTTAATATTATTGATACATGTATGAAGCACTGACAAACGCGGGTAGGGTGTGTACAGTATGCACATTTAGAAATGTGTAATATGTGTGCTGAGGCACTAGGTTATTCTATATATGAAATAATCTACTCTGCAGAAATATATATTACTATTAAATGAAATCTGTTACTGTTCCCAGGTACATTTTGCAGTTCTGTACAACAAATAAACCCATTTAACCGTGGTACCAAAATAAAATAAGCTGTATATATATATATATGTGTGTGTGTGTGTTATATATATATATATATAATATAATATATGTATATATATATATAATATATATATATATATATATTGAAACCCAATTTATGTGTGTATCATAATGAAAGGTTCATAACATAACTCCAAATCTGCATGATTATTTATTTAATTACAGAAAGAAGAGAACTTCAGGACAGATAATTCATTTTATAATTCAGGATCACCTGCTCTGAGGGACAGTTGGTTCCATGAGGTTTGTATCTTAGCTAAAGCTCCCTAAAACAGTTGAGCTCATTGTAAAGTAAATTATTAAAGTAATCATTTTAGTTATGATAAAAGATGTGACTGTATAATTTTCCATTTATGTCCCTCATGATTTTTTTATAATCATCCCTAAAAGGCAAAAAAAATGTATTGTTAATTACCTCTAGGTTACACTCCAAGGCTATAATGTTTAAAGCTGATTTTTTTTAATATGGAACATAACCCACTAAATACCTTAAATGTTTCCATCACATTGCAAACCATTCAGGCATGCCTTTACTTAACATTCTCTTTTTATTTTATTTTCAGTATACCTTATTCTTGTAGATTGCAGCATATTCTGTTAGCATTATATAAACACAATTATGTAGTGTAAAGTGTGAATCTAATATGTTTGACATTCTGAGACATTATCTGGTCCCCATGAGATTTTGTGCATATTCTAGCGTTGTCTAGAAGATGTGTGTTTTACTACGTTAGTGTGGAAAACCCATTATATTATTAATCATTTATGTTGCGTATTACCAATTGTACAATACAGTAAGGAGGTCAAAGCCATTGTTTTATATTTTTGTTTCTGCTTATATTATCTTTTTCTCCGTTTTATTACCATGTGGCATGAAGCTTCATTTTAAAAGAGTATAACATTTAGCATAAAAAACATTTTCATCATAATAATGTTTTAACGCACAGTGTATTTAAATCTGTTAGCCATTATTTATTCAAAGTTGAGGGTATTGCAAATGTTTTCATCAAATATTATGTCTTATTTTGCTTAGCAACATTTTGTGTCTCAAATATTGTACAGTGCATATAGTATTCTGGGTAGTCATATTCAAATACGCATTATTCATATATACTTTAAAAGATCATACAAGTGAAAAGTTGGAGTGAGATATATATATATATTGTTTACCTTCAAAAGAAGACCAGGAACATTGACCTACAAATCTTACTGAACCCTCATTGAGAATAATTATTAGATTTAAGGTGTAATAAAATCTGAAATCACAGTAACCTCTATCAATGGCTTCTGGATACTCCATATTCTTCTAGTGCTTATGAACTCCATATGGCCAAATTTATGTGGACACCAGACCATCACACCTATCTGAGCTTGTTGGACATCCCTTTCCAAAACTGCAGGCATTAATATGGAGTTGTCCCACTCTCTCCGTTGCGGCTATAACAGTCAACACTCTTCTAGGAACACTTCCCACAAAATTTTGGAGCCAATGGCTTGTAATCCACATTTTATTTTATCCCTGCGGTTAAGGTCATGGCTGTGTGCAAACCACACCAAACTCAGCAAACCATGTTGTTAGGAACTTTTTTTGTGAACAAGGACACAGTCCTGCTGAAACAGGAAATGGCCTTTCCCAACCTTTAGACACATACAATTGTTTAAAATGCTGTGCAGACTTTACCTGGAAACTAAAAGGCCTAATCCAAACCCTGAAAAACAGCCCCGGACTATTATCCCTCCACATAACTTTACAGTAGGCACCATGCATTCCTGTAGGTATTGTTCTCCTGGCATCCAACAAACCAAGATTCGTCCATCAGACTTCCAGATGGGGCAGCATGATTAATCACTGATTAATCACTCATGAGAACAAGTTTCCACTGCTCTAGAGAACGTTTCCACTGCTCCAGAGTCCAGTAACGGCAAACTTTATACCACTCCAGCCAATGCTCAGCACTGTAAGTGTTATCTTGGAATCTCATTTCATGAAGCTCCTGACATGCTGTGATTGTACTGATATTGCCTCAGAGGCAGTTTGGAACTCTGTAGTGAGTGATGCTACAGAGTACATGCAATACATTTCAGTACTCAAGAGCCCCAGGGCAGATCTAGCAGGGCAGGAATTTCACGAACTTATGGTAAAGGTGGTATCTTATCACAGGGCCTGGTTTAAAGTCACTGAGCTTTTTAGTATGACCCATTCTACTGCCAGTGTTTGTCTATGGAGAATAATTGCCTATGTGCTTGATTGCGTACACCTGTTAGCAATGGATATGCCTAAAATGCCTAACCTCAATTATTAGGAGGGATGTCCGCATACTGTTGGTTATATTCTGTATGTATAAATGTAGGTATAATTTTTATTTATTAAGTACTAACAAATTACTTAGAACTTTATGGTTTACAGTATAGTAAGTACACTAGTTTACAGAAATTGGGGTACAATTGGTAAGAATATTTTAGGAAAGGAAGTCCCTATCTTGTAGAACATACCGTTATTATGTTCCCATAATTCATATTAATTGTCCCACAGCATAAGCACTGGTAATACTAAGAGGCATTTGGAGGTTAGTATAAAGGCTGTAGAACCCTTGCTTTACTATTAGAGCTTGGAAATCAGTTATTAAACAATGAATGAATGAATGAATGATAAAAAAATATCAACATGGATCAGATACCATAAAAGAGCTCCTTTAAAGATTTCATGAGACATATTTTATTTGAGTCTTCAAAATATTAAATTGTCTCCTCTGTAAAATTCCTCTCTCAATTTTACTGTATACCAAGTATTTACAGAGTACTGTTTCCTTTATATTATTATCATTTATAAAAAAAGATATGTAGACAAGTTATACTGTATATGCATCAATATTGTGCAAAATGACCAGAACTATTGTGATTATTTGCAGCTCCTAAATGTGATTTATGATCGTAGCTCTGTATACTGACGTGTTCATATCTCTGAAAGGACTTTAATGATGTTTGCTTTGCAAGACATTTGGAAACATGTGTAAGTGTTACAAATAGCAGTATAGGATGCTGAGTGTAATTGTTTTTTGAATGTGTATTGAAAGTAGCATAAAACAACAAATGTAATATTAAGGGTACAATATAATATTACTTAAAGAAAGTGACAAGAATAGATGCTACCCAAGTGCTTTTTTATAGGTCAGCTTTAAAATGAGAGCATGAAAGCATTTGTAATACATATACAATAAGTGCAATCAACAGACTAAGGTATTTGAATTGGATTTTGTGTTTGAAAAGTGAAGTACCTTGTACTAGTTCTCTCGATCAGGGGACGACTACAAGTTCTACTGTGCCTAAATGACTAGCTGAGTTTACTCAAAGCTGGATTTTGGTCTATAGTTATTGATGTTATATGATAAACCACATAGTCATTTTGTTCCCTTATATGCAAGAATTGAGTGTTTACTTCCCCGGTGTGCTTCTGACAGTTAAATGAGGGGTCTTTCACAGGTATCATTCCAATGCACTCTGTCCTAGTGCCAGGGTTCAGGATTAACCTTTGACATGAACCTCCCATGCCAACCTCATGCTAACCTGCTGAATTGGCCATCGATCAAAATAGGGCAGGGTAAGCGCACATAGAAAATAGAAATAAGATATTAGTCCTAAATCCTTTTCTGAATCCTCTGAGACTTCATACTTGAGTGTTTGTCTGACCTTTGCCTGTTTACATAGTAAGAGCAAGTCACTGCTACATATTGTACATTCCATGGCTCTGAGGTTGTCAGCCTTATCTGCAAAAATGCCTGCATCTCCTGCATGCCGCTTCTCATTAGGTTGCAGTAGGTTGAAGAACATTTTTTATCTGGGTTATCTAGGTTGTTGTTGCAGCTTCTGTGCGCTGGTTAATTTTTTTCATACCTTAACCTGGTTTATGATTAAGTTGTTAATCTCTCTGAATGATAGTTAACCCGAGCAGAGAAAACTGGTGTCATTTAAGTAAACCAAGATACTTGTAAACTGGCCATTAAGGTCATTAGATACTCATCCAAAACATAATACTGTGTGAGTTTGAAGTATTAACTTAATTTGTTTGAACTGCTTGTTTGAATTTGTTTGAATTAAGTGGTCATATTAGGTATTCCCACAATATCTTAATGTGTTTGTGTTTTGGACTTTAGTAATTGTAAAACTTTATATTTATTTATTTTATTTCTGAACATTATGATGTAGCTTTGCTGGTGGCAGGGGTGTAAATTGAAAACACAGGTCCCTGGTGCTAAAATTCTCCCAACATCACCAAGTAATATCTACCACAATGCCACCTTTGCCCCAAACAGCTTGTTTGGGCCATCTTTGCCCATAAACAGCCAGCACAAAGAAACAGGAACAAGTAGTCACAGGGGCCACATAGAGAGACAGGCCACATTGTGACCCCTGCAATCCCTCTACTTATACCATTTGCTGGTTGGCTTCCGGTCATTGTCTTGCTGCGTGAGCCAATTGCTTTTTAGCTCACATTGAGATAGACTGGTGTTCTCCTTTAGAATCCTCTGATAAAAAGTTTAAATGCTAGCAGGTTGTTTAAGTCCTGATGAAGCACAGCATCTTCAAAACATGACCTTTAGTTTGCAGTAACTTTTTTGGACAAAATGAGACCCATGTAATGCAAAATGTTCCACTTTGGTTTTTGGCAAACTCTAGATAAGCGTTCATATTTCTCCTAAAGAGTGATGGCTTTTTAGAGTGTTTCTCTGATGATGAAGTCATAAATACTTGCTTCAGTTAAGGGGAAAGAGGACTGCTGATCTTTTTGACTCCTGGTAACATTCTCTACTCTCCTAATGATAAGGGTCAACATCAGATTAATATTGGGCAGGGCTGACCCAAATCACGCCTCATTGTTGACCAAGATCTTTAAACACGTGACTCTTCACAAGACAGCATGTTTGATTCTTTAGCCCAACAAACAATAGAAACAAGCATCAACTCTTAATGCAATCTGTTCCCTCAAACGTTCTCTGTATATTACCGTATTTGCTCGATTATAAGACGAGAAATACACCTCGTCTTATAGTCGAGGTTGTCTTCTAATAAGACAGCTGGGGTCAGGCTGCTTACCGGTCTTTTGGTCGCGAGCAGCGTCTCTTCTACTAGCAGCAGGAGAACAGGAAGCCAGCAGAGTCGTCACATAACTCTGCCTGTTCCCTCCTTCCTCTGGGCCTCTGCAGCCGGACCTCTGCAGAAGTCTGCGAGTGAGAGATCTGCAGTTCAGGTAAGGGGTGGGGGAGGGTTTTTGAGCAAGTATGTGTGATTAATGAAATGAATGTGTATTTAAATGTGTGTGAATGAAGGTGTGTGATGGCATGGATGTGTAAGGGGGTGGTGGTGGTAGCATGGCATAGGGAGCTGTAATCACACTCCTATCATCCCCAGGTTCCAGCATGTACTGGCTGCCTTGGCTTGATAGGAGTGTGATTGCTGTTAGCAGTTATATATATATATATATATATACCTCCAGAATTGCCTTTTAACCCCCTATATGCCCCTCTGCCCCATGATATGGGTTAAAAGGCATATCATGGGGCACAGTGGCATATAGAAGGGTATAAGACATTTCTGGAGGCAGAGTGGCATATAGAGGGTTAAGAGGCACATCAAGGGGCAGAGTGGCAAATAGGGGGTATAAGGCATTTCAGGGGCAGAGTGGCAAGCCTGGGGGCAGATGCGCACACACTGGGGGGGGGCAGGTTGGCAAATAAAAGGAAATAAAAAAAATATATTTTTCTCAATCATAGCTTTTATTAAATAGATTTAGATTTTGGGGGGTCGTCTTATAATCGAGCAAATACAGTATTATAACTCATAAAATTATGTGGCCAAAGTCAATTTGGAAAATATGGAACAATAAGGACTGGATTATCCTTGAGCACATGGAGCAATTACTTCAAGGCCCGGCATTCCAAGAGTACTTGGAGCAATTGCATTCCGAGAGGACTTGCAACCATTGCTCCAAGAGTGTTCTGACTCATCCAATCCTCTGACCTGTCTCACGAAGGGTTGAAATGACATCGCTTCTCAGAATGCAGTGTCAGTGATCAAGGATGATTGCTGATTTCTGCACATTGCGGAACACAACCGGATAGTCGCTAAGTAAGGAAGTGGAGGATGCGATAAGAATTGGGTGCATATATATATATATATATATACAGTATCTCACAAAAGTGAGTACACCCCTGGTCAGCCTGTCAGTGCTCCGACCATGCGCTGCACAATGCATCAAATTGGTCTGCATGGCCGTCGTCCCAGAAGGAAGCCTCTTCTAAAGATGATGCACAAGAAAGCCCGCAAACAGTTTGCCGAAGACAAGCAGACTAAGGACATGGATTACTGGAACCATGTCCTGTGGTCCAATGAGACCAAGATAAACTTATTTAGTTCATATGGTGGCAAGCGTGTGTGGCGGCAAACAGGTGAGGAGTACAAAGACAGGCGTGTCTTGCCTACAGTCAAGCATGGTGGTGGGAGTGTCATGGTCTAGGCCTGCATGTGTGCGTCTGGCACTGGGGAGCTGCAGTTTATTGAGGGAACCATGAATGCCAACATGTACTGTGACATACTGAAGCAAGGCATGATCCCCTCCTTTCGGAGACTGGGCCGCAGGGCAGTATTGCAACATGATAAAGACCCCAAACACACCTCCAAGACGACCACTGCCTTGCTAAAGAAGCTGAGGGTAAAGGTGATGGACTGGCCAAGCATGTCTCCAGACCTAAACCCTATTAAACATCTGTGGGGCATCCTCAAACAGAAGGTGGGGGAGCACAAGGTCTTTAACATCCACCAGCTCAGTGATGTCATCATGGAGGTGTAGAAGAGGACTCCAGTGGCAACCTGTGAAGCTCTGGTGAACTTCTTGCCCAAGAGGGTCAAGGCAGTGCTGGAAAATAATGGTGGCCACACAAAATATTGACACTTTGGGCCCAATACACTTAGGGGTGTACTCACTTTTGTTGTCAAGGTTTAGACATTAAAGGCTGTGTGTTGAGTTCTTTTGAGGGAACAGCAAATTTATACTGTTATACAAGATGTACACTCACTATATATATATATATATATATATATATATATATATATCCAGAATTGCCTTTTAACCCCCTATATGCCCCTCTGCCCCATGATATGCCTTTTAACCCTATATGCCAGAGTGGCATATAGGGGTATAAGGCATATCATGGGGCAGAGGGGCATATAGGGGGTTAAAAGGCATATCATGGGGCACAGTGGCATATAGAAGGGTATAAGACATTTCTAGAGGCAGAGTGGCATATAGAGGCACATCATGGGGCAGAGTGGGGCAGAGTGGCAAATATAAGGCATTTCGGGGGTAGAGTGGCAAGCCTGGGGGCATATGTGCATAACTGGGGGGGCAGTTGGCAAATAAAAGGAAATAAAAATATATTTTTTTTCTCAATCATAGCTTTTATTAAATATGAAAAAATAGTTTACATGAATTAAATTTACTAGTAAACTTTTTTCCTATAGGGTAGTCAGGCTTTTTCTTTTTTTCTAAACTAATATTTAGATTTGGAGTCATCTTATAATCAGGGTCATCTTATAATCAAGCAAATACGGTAATAAAATATTTACAAAAATGTGAGGGGTGTACTCACTTTTGTGAGATACTGTATATATATATTTTCTGTGTGTGTGGATGATTATAATATGTATTTGTATAAATGTTTGTATGTATATATATATGTATTATACTTGTATGTATATATATATATTTATATATGTCTGTTTTATATGTGTGTGTGTATGCATATGTATGTATGTGTGTATATACATATATATATATATATATATGTGTGTGTGTGTGTGTGTGTGTCTTTTTATATTTTTATAGGGCAAAATATAAGTTAGAAAGAGGATGAAAAATGTAAAAGGCAGGCAAGTGAGGAATAGGACATAAAATGTCAAGGAGCTCATATTAAAGAATGATTACATAATTCATTGCTTTGCTTTATTTAAATGCTTGTTCATGGCCTAGAATCAATATTGTAATATTGTAATGTAATATTTACATTTATTAGGAAAATCCCTGTGTTTCTTAAATTTGCTTTATTAACAAATTCAAGTTATGTATCCTCATACATCATACTACAACTGATTTCATCTTAATTTAGGTTATGTGATTTATTTTGTCATGGAGAAGGTAACAATTTTTTTACTGCTTTGTAAGTTTTCTGTGTTCCAAATCACTTAGATGTGATAATACTGGGAAAAACAGTGTCAGAAGATTGCAGCTTTGTTGAATAAAAATAATGGTTCTGTTTCAAAAGATTTTACAAATGAAAAATACCTACATTTAAAGCTAAGAAAAACAGACATTTTTGACAGATAAAAATCACTTAGCCCACCTAGTTTGCCCATTTTTCTTCTGGCAGTGAAACTTGAGACATATTTTGAGCCTTTTTAATTTCTAAGGTTTTCATACTTTAAATACTCCTGGGTATATCCAAAGCAATTTTGAAGATTGATACATAGACCTGCTGCCTTTTGATCAGTAATCAGTGTTGTGTATAAAAACTCCCTCTGTATACCTATAGCCCATAATGGAGTATTTAACTTAATCGTACAATGCACCAGAGCCCTTGTTCAACATCTGTCATTATTTAGACAGACCGTAAAGTTATAAAAAAAATTACCTCGACCAGTTTGCTCACATCACTTTAATAAAACACAATGTATTTCTTAATATGCTAACACTTTAATTTAGCCTAGAAACTATTTTAATAATTAATGATATATGGCTTACTTACCCAGTGAACAAATGTAGTTGTTAATATGATAAAATAGGATTGTTTTATGTAATTATCAAACACAAATAATGTGTTTTAATGAGATTTATTAAAACCTACTGATGCCAATACAGCAGGCAGAAATGTGTAGAACAAACAGAAAATGTCTATATTGATGCTGAGGAAGTGGAAATTATGTTCATGCTAAAAGGGCCTTACATTGACAACATTAAACCAGGAGAAATACGAATGACACAACATGATTGTTCTGAACACAAGCATGAAAGCATCATTATAATGTAACATAATGTAACACCTTCTTCTTTAGGTATACAAGTGGAATGGAGTGGATAATTATACAGTTACTATTGCTGTTTTAAAATAACAACAGTGCACAGGCCTCACCTTACCTTATAGATATAGGGGTGAGCTGGCTCATCCTCTGCTTATAAAAAAGAGATGGAATAGGAGCTGGAGCAGAGTAGGCTCCAACTCTCCCCTTGCCAGGAATTTGCACAGACAAGGTCACTTTCCTTTTGGGGAAAATCTGAACAGTGAGTTGCTTTGATTAAAAATTCCATATTTAAACATATTACATATCTGTAATAAAAGGACACATTTTTACTGACCAATACCAAATTGGAAATCTAAAACCTCTCATTTTTATGCTGATATCTAACATTATTTTTCCAAATTTAAACTCAGAATGGAACCATTTGTTATGTTTATCTGCAAATTGGCGTGTATCTTTTCAAGGACAGTATATCATGAATTACATCAAATATCAGGCCCTGTTTATACACACACAGAGCATACCAGTACAGAAATGGTCTGGCCACAACAGCAAACAACATCTCTAAGCTATTGTTTTTCTCTTGCCAAAAATATATGGAGGCCTGAACTGACCATCTGGCACACCTGCAAGATGTTCTGTAATGCATATTGTAGTTACATCGGGGAACTACTGTGATGAGCACGCCTTGTACCCCGGCTGGGTACGCCTGCCGGTTCTGCGATGCTTCCTGCCGGGACCGAAAGGGTTAAAACCACTGTCATGCTAGACGATACTAGCGAGGCAGCATTCAAGAACTGGCCTGGTGCCCCTCCTATCGTAGCCACGCAGCTAGCCAAGGCGCAGCTACAGGCAGTGCAGAGATTGTCCTGAATGGGTGATATAGTGAGTCCCTGAAGCATTAGACGAGACTAATGTCCAGGGAAAGAAGAACATTTTATTGGGGAAACACACTGGCTTATATACAGGTTAGGTGAGAAAAAGACCATAAATCATGTCCACATCTTCCAGCCTTGCCCAAACAGTCCGGCGCCACGCTTAGGCCACCGATCCCGCAATGTCCGTACGGCTTTAGCTGTCATTCTGGGGTGCCAATGGATAGCTCGACAAGTATTAAAAGTTTCCCAGGGACGGACGGCAAGATAGCCGGCGTGCCTACGATAACCGCGCTAGCCGATCTCCGTTCTCCTGGCAGTCCCAGTGACCGGGAATCTGCCGGAGGCTCCATCTCCGAACCACCCCTTGTCTGTATCCCACCACCCGTGGGTTACTTCCTTAAAAGAGGACTGTGGTCGGGTTGGTGGTGTCCTGGCTACAAGGGCTTAAAGTCCGTGGGCTGGGCATGAGGCGCATGGATAGGGTAGGTTGGGACGGAGAACAAAGCACATACAATACACACCACAAATATATAAAGAAAATACACAAATCAAACATTGAGGGATATAAGCAGCACTTATTAACGCCGGATGGTAATAATAACTACTACAGACGGCACCAATTAACCTGGGGCCGTCACAGCTACTATACACATTATGTGTATATTATACCAGGGGGAAAGGCGCTACTAGGCTTTACCTTTCCCCTGGACAGAAGCTGCCAGCCCTCCCCTGTTTATTGCAGACTGTTAGGTTTTACTTTGAATTTGTCTGATTTAGATTGTGACATTGTTTTTAATTATCCATTTTTAATTACTTTTTAATTTAATTTAATTTCAATTTGTTTTTAGGCATTTGATTGCTGCATCTTTATTTTTTATCAAGGGTGGTGTCATATAGAACATTGGACTTTTTTTTTGTTTTGACAGATACATATCTATATTTACCTATATATATTTTTTCTGATCCTTTACATACATATATTATCAGTACAAGTTGAGGGAGCCAACATTTCCCCCCTTATTTGCAGTTTAATGATGTTTATTGGGGCAATACCAGATAAAGACAAACCTTTCTTCAGTGTTTCACCACTTTATACAGTACTGCAGTTAACCCCTTCATAACAAATTGTATTTTACACTGTAAAGCTTCAAGCTTGCATGTTTAATCATCATTCCTCTTTTTGTGTTTTAGTGTACATATGAAAGATTCAATTATTTAAAGGTGTCATATTAAATCATATTCATGATATTTTAAACTCCTGGTGCCGCAACTTGTCCGGCAGATCCCATTGGTCTCCCTGTTCTATCATTTAACTGATAGAACAGGGAGACCAGTGGTATCTGCCGGACAAGTTGCTTCATTAGGATTTTTAAAGTCTGAACGAGCGACTATGTTGGACACACACACCAGGACAGGCTCTGCCACACAGACAGCCAAACACACACCAGGACAGGCTCTGCCACATAGACAGCCAGACACACAGATACCAGGACAGTGAACAGGACAGGCTCTGCCACACCAACACTCAAACGCACACACACACACACCAGGACAGGCTCTGCCACACAGACAGCCAAACACACAGACACCAGGACAGGCTCTGCTATACCGACATCCGGCTACAATGGCATCCTGGCCGGCCCACCGCAGGTGCTGCAGGCTTTTGTCCCGCATTAAAGACAGCCCTGGCGTGGCCACTTAAATGGGCAGCCGTGCGGTCGTAGATTCAGGGCAGCATGCCCCCCGGCCCAGCCCACCCCTGGATCTTTCTTAGGTCTTAATAAAGCCTTCTGTGGAAGCTGTTTAAAGATATGTCGGTTTCCAAAGAACCCCTACTAAAGTTCTACTTTATAGTTTCCTCAACTCTGTGTTGGTTCACATGAAGCACTCACCACTTATCAGAATGTTAATAAAAATAAGACCTGAAACTAAATCACACTGAAACAGAATAGCTAGCGAGACCCTTCCTCTAATATTTACCAACACACACGCACAAAACAAAGAATAAAAACACCAATGCTTTTATATGCTGTTTTCAGATGATTATAGATTTGGGCATGCACTAATACACACAGTCTGACACTATATGCTGACATACACACTCATGCTAATGCCATACTGTAACATACACACAGGCTTAAACCACACGCACACGATCTGGCAACTCACACATGCATTGACTAACACTATACATGCATAAAACACACACTGTATCTGCTACTACAATACAGTAGACATAGAGACTCTGGCACTATACATGTATACACATATACACAACACTCCAGCACTACATACTCATATACACCCTTCCCCCTAGCTATACCGCTGTAAATTTTCTGCCACCATAAATTTGACACCCAAGCGAGTGTCATGAGGTGCCCAGCTGGGTCACGTAGCGTGCATTACACCCGCTTCACTGTGCTTCTGCAGGAAAGCATTTGGTGCTGGATTCACATTGATAGCCCTGGCAAATTTTAAACCTCTTGTCCTGCGAAACCTTGGACACCAGGAAGTGGTTTCTAGTCGCCATGGTCAGGGTTGGTTGAACCTGTATAATTCTATTTCATTTTTATTTTACCTCTTAGACCGTAAGAAGGCACTTTTATTTTTATCACGTGGAGAATTATTATAGTTGGGGGAAGGTTACTGAACATAAATTGGGTTCTTCCTAAGCAGGTACACATACCCTGTGGAATAACAACAGTTTTGTTTCTACCGCATATTTTACAAGTGGGTGGTGGGGAAATTACTGCATGAAGTATAGTAGAATATCCCTTGTAAAATAGTAAAGGCTGTCTCCTTTTCAGAAACATTTTCATTTGTGTGTGTATGTTTTGGAATCTGTGAGTATTCTTAAGGCTAAAGCATACCACATTTGAAAACAAAGCTTGTGAAAAATGATGCACTCCTTCTAATCATTATGTGTTCAAAGGGGTAATATTTCTAAAGCAATAGTTTTAATTCCTTCATGAGGAATGAGGTTTATGATTATTGAGTAATAATGGTTGAACTTTGAATTGCAGAGCCTGGCAACATTCCAGCCAAGTAATAAAGCAGCCACAACACAACTTGGTAGACAACAAGCCAGCTGTGTGTACTTTTCAGTCAGTCCAGAAAGCCCATGGTGTAACAGGACTACCTGTACCCAGACTGGGTACACCTGCCAAATTGCGCTTCCTTCAATTTGAGACTTTGCAGTTACCCCCTTCAGCAGTAGACGAGACGAGCACTTGGAAGTCGAAGCAGGACCACAATCAAATGGAACTGTGCTGCAACTGTTGTTAGCCAAAGCTTAGCTACACAGTGCTAATATTGTCCTGAAAAGGACAACAAGTTATCATACCAGCCCACCCCTACCATCAGAAAGAACTAATGTTGAGGTGAAAACAGTAACTGTTTATTGGGAAAACACACAGCCTTATATGCAGAACTCTATCAGATAATCACATCAACCAAACAATATCCTGCCCAGACAGCCTGGCGCCAAACATTGTAATGTCCACGTAACCCTAAGTGCCGGTTTTCAGGGTAATCCCGAGGTAGTGGTGGCGAACCTGTGGTATCGATCGATGGCTTGGGGTCCCTAGATTGTTTGGTCCAAAAAACACATAATCCATGGTTGGGACCCCGAGTGGCAGCAGTTTAAAAGTTCCCTGGGACAGTCCGCAGTGCACCTGGATAGAGGTTCCACAGCTGCAGCTGCTTAACCCCTGGTCTAAAGGAGGTGATAGAAACCGGGGTTCTCCCAACCACCTCTTGTTTGTATCCCACTACACAGTTGATCGACACACAAAAGAGGGCTCTAGTGAGGTCATGGACATTCTGAATATTTAAGGTTACAATTAACGGGCACTCCTA
Organism: Spea multiplicata; assembly: GCA_009364415.1. Classification (NCBI taxonomy): domain Eukaryota; kingdom Metazoa; phylum Chordata; class Amphibia; order Anura; family Pelobatidae; genus Spea; species Spea multiplicata. The sequence goes on along the minus strand of VKOC01024854.1, from coordinate 10,319 downwards.
CGGATTGTAGCTGCTAAACAGTTCCAGAGCATTATGGCTAAGACCCGGTCAGGCACAGGGTAATAGTGATCCAACAGGTTGGTAACAGAAGGGTGTAATTATACTCTTGTGAGAACGAAGAAACGGGGGGGGGGGGACAACTCCAAACAAGGTAGATGGCCCTCTGCAGACCTAGTACTGTGATAGAGGGTAAAACTAGACTTCCTGGTGGCTATATATATAGAGAGGTGCAATTAAAAAATACAAAAAAAAAGGTTTCACCTAGAGGCCCTGGAGGCAATTGTCTCCCTGCTCTACTTACCAGTCCTGCCTTGCTTTGAATTCATTGTCCCCCATACTCCCAAAGCTTCTGATTTTTATATATAGTCTAATTGTGCAACACTGTGTAATTTGGTGAGGCAATATTAGTAATGTTAAAAAATCATAAGCAGACTTTTTGGTGCATCAATTTCACTTTTACGTGATACATTTTTCAAAATTACTTCATGGGAATTTTTTGTCACCCAAGTAGAATAAAAGTTATAATGGTGAGCACATAGAAAAGGGAAGGGTATTATTATTCAGATGATTGGATAGAAAATACTTAATCACAAAAGGAGGCCCTTTTTTTTTACCAATACATACTTACATTTCTGTTACAACATCGCACATTTTTTACATTTTTTTACACTGTAAACAAATGTTTATGTACCAGGGTCTCTTGAAATTTTCTACACTAGTGCTTTTAAATTAAAGTCCTCTGTTTACAATTCAGCAATGCTAATATCAGCCTAGTACTAATATGCTGATCAGACACATTTGACTATAGTCGCTCAGTACTGAAATGTATATTGCTATTGCTGCTTTTCAAAATGCTGTCCTAAATATTGAATTAAAATAAAAGTGACTTACTATACTTTTAATGTGTTCACATGTGTCCCTTTTCATTTCTCTAACTTGGTTATTCATAGGATGTCTTAGAAAAACTTGCTAATACTTGTTACATTCTGCGTAACAGTGTTCACTCCCCTTAAAATTTTAGTACTTTTCAAGTGCAGTGAGAGGCAAATATGCCTGGTGTTGGAGAACATTTGGCATGTTAGGGGGATGGAAGAGGGGGTTGTTCGTGGTATGTATGCATGAAGAGTATGAAGGGAAGATAAATCTTGCATAGTCAAAGGTGTACAGGAATAGATATTTTAAAGATAAATTTTATTGGCTTGTGTTATAATAATAGGGTATATAATGATGAATATATATTGAACTTTACAAAAAAGTTGAAAAACACAAAAATATGTAATATACAAATATATTAAATATAAAACACATTTACTTTCCCTATACCACTATATAGGGTATTTTGATGGAAACATATATTTAGTGACTGCTTTACTCATTTTTATATAAATAAAGCATTGTCTTATCATTCTTACCCAGAACTAAAATACCTGTTTCATGGTATAAAATTCCTGTTATACAGTAAATGTGTGATATTGCTATTGCTTGCATATACAAAGATGGATGAGTGTCTTAAAATGTGTATCAGGCCAACTGTATAAAGAAATGCGCAACTGTGTAAAAAAACATTTAGTTAAGGATACCAATTCTCCACAGTTGTAAAAGTAACCTAGCCCTAAGAATAAATGGAAAGAGATGAGAAGACCATGGCCATCTTTGACATATCATCTTACATGATGCTGTGATCACCTCCTGTTTCATACACTTAGTGGAAATTACTTGTTGACAAGAATTCAAGCGGGAGTAAACTAAGTAATGTAAGCTTAAAACTGCTATTATCAAATACATCTGCCAACTTTGCAATTATTATTACACTGTACAGATCTACTAAACATAATGGCTATAAATAACTCAATAATAATAACAACAGATACTAGACTTAAATTTGTGGGGAGACACGCATTTTCTTTTAGGTAAAACTGCTCTGGTCATACCTACCATTTATATATCCTTGCTATCTACTACAATTTGAGTCTTTTAAAATAACAAAAGGATTATTTAAGGTTGGTGTCAGACTTTCAAAGCTGCAAACAAACATGTGCTTCCTCTTTTCTCTCTGTACAATTGCAGGCCTTCTTAACCCCTTCAATCCCAGGGGTTTTTGGTACCTCAAGTCCCAGAGCAATTTTACCATTTTTGCGCCTTGTCGGTTCAGCGATTGTTCTCCTTTCCTGTGAATAGTGTACCCATGTAAACTATAAATTGTTTTTTCAAGGAGAGATAGAGCTTTCTTTTGATACCATAGTTAGATGATTATCTTAAATGTAGAATGAGAAATTTAGTAAAATCGAAAATTAGAAAAAAACACCTAATTTTTTTAAAAAATTTCCCTCTGAATCCACACAAAATTAGGTAAAGTGATGGAAAATCCTCTCCAGGTTTATCAATTCAGGTGTCCTAATTTCAGAAATACCTAATTTATATAGATTTTTCATACTTTCCCAGCACCAGGGAACATACTATAAGGTGTACATTTTTTGTAAAATGTTTATGCTTATGGCATAAACGGGTTTGGGGTTTGGGGGCAGGAGGGTTATACTGGGTAGATGTTGTGCTAGGCCAATGGGATGTAAGGTTTTTAATGTTTTTATTATTATTATCTTTTTGATATATTTTTTTAAAACAGAATAGAGGCCAGAACCTTTTGCCCTCCTCCCGCCTCTCTTGGCAACCATATCCTTCAGCTCAGGTCCTGGTGACACATCACTGTATGTCGACTGGAGTCCCAACAAGGAGGCACTACTATTTTTTGGCAACATAAGGAACTCGAATCAGGTCCAGAATCAGCCATAATCTTTTTTTGGCAGAATCAGCCATAATCTTTTTTTTTTTACCTGTCCAGAAGAAGACAGATGGGAAAGAGGTAGGACCCATTTTCCCACCCACCTTTAAACCCCATAACTACTGGCATGCCAATACCTCCGGCCAAGCCTAGCAGTCATATTCCCCTTCCCTAATTTTTAAAACAACATTTTGCAGTGTTCAGACAAATAATTATTGCAGTTCTTATAAAACCTACACATTTCCTACAATTAAATTAGATGCATAATGTGAATAGAGAGTTAAATGATATGCCCATATTGCTGTAATATTAAGAACAATAGTTCTTTATTGACATTTTACATCAAAACATTGAGAGCATGATTAAAATGATTTATAATACACTGCATTACTTGAATATCTTACTACAATCATGCTGGTTATGTCATACTCAATATTATTACCAGCAGATTACATAAATCTTCAAGTATATATGTAAAACAGAGATAAACAAATATCAGCATTGACAGATAAAAAAAAAGCTCAATGTAATTTGTGCTGTTGTCTAATTTATAGTCCTCGGAAGACTAAGGAAACCAAAATATACATACTGGTACCAATTTAATAAAATAAATGCTGATATAGCCATGTTAAGGCGCATATAAATATATTGGAATTCATTAACATTAATTAATTGGTAAGAATTATTTTCTCTTTCAACTGTGCTAGCAATAAGGGCAAACTAAAAGAACTAAATACAACAGATTAGATTCTAAAATATTTTCTAACTTTAAAAATTACTTAGGAAGTCATGCTGCATTTTTAAAAAAGTTTGAGGTCAGGCATATAACTATTATAACAATAGGTACAATAGGAGTTAGTATTCCAGCTCCTACTCCCCTTACATGTAACTTCTGATATTGCATAACAATGCTTGCGTTTATCCAGGGCATTGCACTGTACTTTTTAGGATTCTTAAAAAGCAGAATCTTTTAGGTGGCTTTTTGGTCTACATAGGACTTTTTGCATAATGACTCAGAATCAATGTTACTGCACAGCAGGAGCTCAAGGGAAAATGCAAACATTCCACTGTGAGCTATTCATCATCCTGGGCCATGTGAATGCAAAAGACCTGAAACTTACATTTAAGGTGGCGGTTTCCCCTACAAATGAAAAGAGTGATTAGCATTTATTTATAAAATACACCTTATACATCACCACTAAACAGCAAAAAAGTGTAACATATTATAGTATGCTTAGAAAAAAAATCTATATGCCTATACATTACTCCTTGCTAACAATTGTTACAAACCATATAACCCCTGCTTGTAAATTTAATATGGATGAAGCAGGCATATAGGGGCAGAGTAGCAAGCCTGGGGGCAGATGTGCATAACTGGGGAGGCAGGTTGAAAAAAAAGGAAATAAAAACAAAATATTTTTCTCAATCATAGCCTTTATTAACAAAAATTGTTCACATAGTTTACATGAATTAACATTTACTGGTAAAACTTTTTTCCTATAGGGTCATCGTATATTCAGGCTTTTTCTTTTTTTCATAAATTAATATTCAGATTTTGGGGGGTCGTCTTATAATCAGGGTCGTCTTATAATGGAGCAAATGTGGTGTATCCCCCGCATAGCCCCACATTGCATATTTATCCCACCACCCAGCCCTCCCTTTAATATTGATTTATGTGATGTCCCCAGCCAGCAACCCCTTGTGAATTAATTAGTATCATGTCAGCCCTGAATCCCTGATTGCATCCACAGGATCTGCCCAACACCCAGATTTGAAGCATGGGACTTGCTACCCCCAAACAACCTGCCTGTGGCATTCTAGCCTCAAACAGCCTCCTTGTGCCATGCTATCACACACATTAATTTACTCATTCACAAACATTCATTCACTTATTCATATACTCATTCACAGATACTCATTCATTCCCTTAATCACGCATACTCGTTCATACACCCACTCCCACCCGCTTTTCTTGAACTACAGAGCTCTTGGTGCTGCTCGCAGATTTCCGCAGGGACTGCTGCTCTCCTCTGTATTGCTTGCACTGAGCAGGGTCCTGTGACTTGAGATAAATTCACGTGACCCCGCTGGGTTTCTGCTTCACCTGAGCGGAACATGAGATGTTGCTCTCACAGTATGTGCGAGCAATGCACAGGTAAGCAGCTGGGCCCCTGCTGTAGTGATTGTGGGGGTCCCCTGTGATCATGGTTGCTGCAGGCTTTTACACCACATTAGAGATGTCCCTGGAGGTCGTGCGGCACAATTGACTGCTTTACTCAGTGGCCGCACGGCCCTTTTGTTTAGATTTAGGGGGGCCTGGGGGTCAATTGCCCCCCCCCCCCCCCCCACCCCATGACACCTTCCTAGGTTTTTCCGATTTTTAACTACAATCTATTCTATTATGTCATTTTAAATTCAAAGAAACAGGAGGTATAAGAATTAAAAAGAAGGTATTTTTTATAATACCATTCACACTAGCTTTAAAAGCAAAGGTCCCTTTTTAAATGTAATTTCCTTGGGCAAAAAAGTTTTACGCAAGGTACTCTCCCAAGGTACTTTCCCACAAAAGTGCCCTATCTTACATAAGGCTTTCACATTATTTTTTTAATATAGAACCTTTGAGGGCCTCATACTAAACTAGTTCTGATAATAAGTAAGAAAGTGGATTAAATGGCAGTTACTGGGACCCGGTACAATGAAAAAAAATTAATGGGATTTTATAATACCAGGATAACTACATATTACATTTATCTGTAAAGCGCCGGCAGATTCCGCAACACTGTTACAGTCAGTAGAACAATTTCACATGAGGACTGCTTGGATGGGGATGAGTTGATCTGGTTCCAGTGTTGTGTTGAAGCTGTTGACTGTTCAGATGGCTTGATTATGATGGTTGGGAGTACTGGGAAGGAATGTTGTATGCTTTCCTTAACAGGTGGGTTTTTAGAGAGGTTTTGAAAGTTGCGTATGAGGCAGAAAGTCTGAACGGAACGGGGAAGGGAATTCCACAGGAGGGGTGCGGCACGGTTGAAATCCTGCTTTCTGCAGTGGTACTTGGTATGTAGTTTTCCTCCAGTTTAACTCTAGTGTAACTCTTAACTGCCCACTTGGGGTAAGGCCACAGCAGCTACATTTCCAAGCAAGCGTGCTTCCAAGTGGGGCCTAGGAATTTATAGGACTGCCTCACAAGTGGTCAGATAAGGTCATTGCATACAGGAGGCAGATGTTTCACACCTTGGCTAACAAATGCAATTAAGCTTGACTAGAGGGCACCAAAGTTAACCATTTGAGAGCAGCAGGGTATGGAGACATGCAGGATAAAGACATAGCGGGTGGAAAACAGGGGTAACACCAGGAAATGAGGGGTTCAGGTGAAATGTGTGATAGTCATACCTGTAAGAGAAGTAGATATGGCAGACATTAGTGACTGCCAGAGGGGTATTTGGAGTAGCATGAAAGCATAAAGACCAGGGATAGATGTCTGGATAGTCCGATGTAACTCTTAACTGTCCACTTATGAAGAGTCCACTTGGGGTAAGGCCACACCAGCTACATTTCCAAGCAAGTACATTCCAAACATTGTACCCATTGTGCAGTGCTGCAGAATACAATGGCACAATGTAAAACAATAAAAAATAATAATAATTACTGTTATAGAGAAAATATAGAGAAGACATGTGGTAGGTAGAAATTCCTAGTCGAAGAAGCCTAATGACAAATGATTTAAGTAAATTAAAAGAATGGTCGAGAGTGTGGCAGCTTTAGTTTAATGTTGATAAATTCCCAAGGCAGAGTATAGCGCATGTTCTGTTCATGACAACAGAAGAGAGCAATTTGGGAATAGTTATTTCTGAGGGCTTAAAGGTAAGCAGGTAATGCAATAAAGCATCAGAAAAAACAAGCAGGTTACTGGGTTGTAAAGCTAGGAGCATTAGTATCACAGATCTCTGGTCAGACCTCACCTACAGTATTATAAGTTAATGGTTTGCAGGATACCAATTATATATGTCCCAGTATGTATAGTTTGAAGGAAGACAGATATAGGAGAAATGTGATAGAAACATTTAAATATTTAAAATGATTTAACAAAGTACAAGAGGAAAGTGTATTTCTAAGTTTATATTAAGAGATCATAATCTAAAACTCAAAGGTCAGAGGTTTAGATGTAATGTAAATTTGATGGCAGTTGTAGTCTGACTATTTTTCCTGATATAAAGACTCAGACCATAATCAATCCTTTATCTTAGATTCAGGGTAGATTTATGCCTATACCATGCATGTTTAAAGTCCCCCACTATATTAGCCTCTTCAGCTCCTGATGTGAGACAGTTTCATTTGTCTACCACTGCACGTTGGGAGCGTAAATATTAATTCATATTTTAATTAATATTTTTTCATATTTAATAAAAACTATTAGTGATTGAAATCATTTTAGCTGCCTCTCAGATATGCCTTATACACCCATATATGCCACTCTGCCTCCAGAAAACCATTGAACCTCACCCCCATGCCATTCTTAACCCCATGCCACTCTTAACCGCCCGACTTACCAGTGCTTCCCTTTACTTGTGATCTGTGTTCAGACTCCCTGGTGTCTAGTGGGGCAGCAGCGGTGGAGGTTGTCTGTGCGCATCCTGCAAATGAGCGCTGCGGTGGATCTGGATCTTAGTCTTGTAATCAGACCTCTATTTGAGGTCTGATTAAAAGATGACCTTGAATATAAGACGAGGGATATTTTTCAGAGCATTTGCTGTGAAAAAAAACTTGTCTTATAATCGAGCAAATACGGTAATATGGGTTTGGGGGATGCAAAGAGAATGCTACCTACTAATAAAGTTTGGTGAAGGACTGATAATGGTCTGGGTCTTTTTAGGGTTTGGGCTAGGCATCTTATTTTGAGGATTTGGTGTGGAAGAACTCAAGTGACCTGCACAGAGCTGTGACCTTAACCTCATTGAACACCTCTGTTATAGCCTCAAAGCCAAGTCCATATTTGGTTGGTTTTGGAATGGTTTTGGGACCATTCCATTGGACCTCCAACAACCTCACATAGGATGGTCAAGTGTCCACATACCTTTGGTCAAACTGTGTACATCTTATGTTCCTAACTAAATTAAAAGAGAGAAAGTTGCCTTATCTATCAAATTAATATCAATTACATGTTGCAATTTATGAAGCCTAGCTTTGCAATTTTGCTTAAGCACTATACCAAATGCAAAACATAGAATCAGCCTTTAACTGAGAATGAGTTGTATCTTTGAAACCATTCAAATTTAACAGTAAACATAACAGAAACCATAATATTTCTGGAAGTCACCATGGTTTTATTATACAATTATCTATATCAGGGTAACGTATTGGATGCGATTTGATAAACCTAATCCGTACAACAAAGTATTGTTTTAATGGAAAACATATTCAAGGAATGTTCCTATAAAAAATCTCCAGCCAAATGTTAGGATGCTTGCCTATTGGTTACTAAGATGAGTACAGGCTTAGATGGTTTTTGTTTTTCTTGGAATTAACTACAGTGCCAGACACATTGTCCAAGTAATAACAAAACAGAGCAAATTGTTCTCTAACAATATTACATTTTGTCATTTGGAGTAAGGTTAATTGGATATGTTGATTATAAGGTGACAAACCATAAACAAAGTGGGGAGAAAGATAACGAGGTGATATAATAATTTTGAAAAATAATTATTATGAAAAACCGATGAACTGTTACTAAGAGCCATATCCTGGCCTTGTAGGTGATATGTAGTCTCACTTCTCCAGCTGAAGACTCCAAAAATATTCATAGATATATAATCAATAATCTAGTAAAACATTTACTACCTCAAAAGTCATCACAGAATGTGTTACATTTTATATAAGACATAAGAATAGTTAAAGTGGAACTGTCTCCAACACTTATCTTAATTACATATATCTCATATTTTCGATTTCCTGTGGTTGGATTCTGTCACTTCTTCTCACCCAAACAGGGCCAGACTGGGACTGAAAAGCAGCCCTGGAAACATTGAGACCAGCCCCATATAGTTTATCTCACGGTCGAGCTCTTATGCCCACACGCACCCCTTATACATACAGAATGCCACACAAATAGCTTTAAAACATTATTTTTATCACCATATTCTTATTAAAATGCCAGAAAGCAAAAGTGTTAAAAGGCCCTCATAAATGAAATACATTAGACATAATGAAATCAAAATATTTGCTACTGATGAAAAAGTTCCATTTTATTCAGTGGAACAAAACAATGATCACATTATTTTTCACGATATTCTTGTAAGAAACTTTTGGCTATTAATACCACCACAACTGTTCTAGCACTGCATCATCCAATGGATAACTCATCCCAGATACATTATTATTATTTTTTTTTAAATGCACACAGTTCATGGTGCAAAGTGGTCTGCCAGTGTGTTTATGTAAAAGGCCCTGTCTTAAGGGGGAAGGACTGTGAAACCAAAGGGAATAACAAACTAAATTGGGTTTCACTCTGAAGATCCCAACCACCATTCAAGTTTCTGCGATTAAATATGCAGATTAAAATAAGAGTAAATAACTCTCACTCATTTCTGGACCTAGAAAGTTTTGTCCTCTGAAGTGACTACAAATTCAGGAGTGCATCCCCTTGTGTATTGATGCCCCAGCCAGGTACCCCTTTAGTACTGATTACTGTCTTCCCCTCACAATACAACCTTGGGTATTGCCCCCTTTGTGCATTTATTCCCCCCACCCTTGGGTATTGCCCCCCAGCATTGATTTATGTGATACCCCCAGCATTGATTTATGTGATGCCCCTAACACTTTTGTGAAGCACACTTGTCTATTATTGATGCCCCTCCACTGCCATGTGTATTACCCCCAGCCACCCCCTCCTTTTGTATTTAATTTTAAAATTTAATGAAGGCAAACCCCTCTCCCTTAAATATGGGTCTGCTTTTCCCTTTAACCCCATTACTATATTTTGGTAATACTAATAGCGGTGCTTGCATTTTTGTGTTTTTGTTTTTTTTTTCCTGCTCTCTTCGACGACGTGGAAAAGGATGCCGCAGCTCTTCATCCCACCCAACAACACGTTCAACACAGCCGCTATGCGGCTGCAGCGTAAGACAGCCGCTAAGCGTCTCCTAATGTGCCGCCCAATGACCTTCGTCCCACCCCTTTTGTGGGGGTTGGACGAAGAGCAGCGGCAAGGCCATTGGGCGGTGCGTTGTGTGCACACCAGCTGCTTTAATTTCATTAGTGGCCGGTGGAGGCGGACTGGTGGCCACGGAATGGCCGCTTTGAACTTTCCTTGCAGCTGCTCAGCGGCTGTGTTACGCTGCAGCCGCACAGCGGCTGTGTTGAACGTGTTGTGGGGTGGGATGAAGAGCTGCGGCACCGTCAGCCCACCTCCACCGGCCACTGATGAAATAAAAGCGGTTGCTGTGCTTGCAACGGCCGCTTTGAAGCTTGCTTGCAGCCAGTGGCGACTCTAAAAACAATATATAGGGGGGGCACACAAGATACCACAGTCAAACTGGGGGGG